>QUSF01000031.1:2711067-2823828 GCA_003676055.1 Chloebia gouldiae | reverse complement strand
CCAAGGGCACCGCTGCAGCTTCAGCCCAAAAAGTGCAAACAGCAGGGAATGGAGGAGAGCAGCCTGGGAGGGTGGGACTGCAGCACCTGGAGCTGGAATTGGACAATGAACCCTGATGTGTAAATGGACCAAAACTTATAAAAGTATAAAAACTCATGACACGCTGTCCATCTTGGGTCCATCTTGGGCAGAACCATGGCCAGGCTCTTGTAGTGCCCAAGGTGTATCCTTTGAAGACCTCTTAATAAATCCTTACTTTATTCTTTTAACCTTTTAACTATGTCCAGCTTCTGTTCTAGGTCTCTCTTCAGGCATTACCAAGGTGTGAGCAGCCAGTGCCAGGAACCATCCTCACAACTTTGTGCATCTCTCACTTTCTCTTTTTACTACAGTAACTTTACAAATCCTCTGCTCCGCCTTTTATTTTGATAGATTTTACTGGGCTCGCTCTTTGAGGTGAAGTACAAACCAGCACCACATTTGTTTCTTGCAGATTAGAAATCCCTCAGCCCTTGTTCAAACACAACAAGTTATTGATTCTCCTGGAATTTTTTCTAGTTTTGGTTTGCTTTTTAAACTCTTCGCCTTTTTGCTGAACAAAACCAAAACTACAAAACTAATGTGTTTGTGTCTGATAAACAATTCTTTAGATGAAACATGATGGTAGTACTCAGTCACAGCAATAAAAAACTCAATTTTTAGAGTAGTGGATATAAATAACAGGAGACATGCCAGGCCATGGAATTGGGGGGGCTGAGCAGAGAATTCCCACACTGCACTAAATACAACTATAATCCACATTTAGTAACATTAAAGTGGGTCACCTGAACAAGAACATTACTCAGCACAATAACTGAATTTAGCCCATATGTAACATATTGCCCAGGGCAAAAAGCTGGCTGATATAAAGAGGGTTAATCTGAGTGCAGAATAGATTGAAAAGGCTAAATTCCTGCTGAATTACCTTGTGCACCTAACACCTTTTCCCTGCTGTCATCTTGAATTTGCCTTAGAGAGGTGATGACACCCAGATTTTTGTGAAGCCAGCTGAGAGGGGAAGGTGCTAGCATGGCATTTACATCACACAAACACTTGCACTGCACATTGCTCCCAGTAATGCACAGCATGGAAAGTTTGGCCTGGTCAAATTAAATATCATTAACTCGCCCAATTGAGCAGATTACTTTAAAACAGTTTGTACAGCTGTAAAATTAGGTTCAGCATAATGTTTTCTCTGGAAAAAGGAAATGCTGATTATGGTTTGAGTTTTATTATTTGCTACAAATTAAATGTTGCACATTTTACTGTGTGCATCCTAATTTTTTTTGTACAACAAAACCCAACAAGCAATCAAAACAAAAGGATCTAAATTGCAGCATATAATGTTTTTCAGAAATGTGCTCAGAATAACTATTGAGCAGCAAACTATTTATGAAGACCCTTTCTCCATCTTCATAGGAAAACCTGTTAAAATCCTGCAAAGGACAGATTTCCAGTTCATTCCCAAATGCTGTAATGAACCTGGATTACAGACAGTTCAGTACAGGCCTGCATTTTAATTTTGGTTCCTTAGGACACTTTTATTTCTGGAAATCCATGGACTGGCATCCTCTTTGTGCTCTCCTATGCAATTGTTACACAAATAATCATAACTTCAAGGACAGGTTGATGTCTTGCAGGGAACAGGATGTAGTAGCTGCACTGTGTCATAAATTCTTACTACAGGAATGGTTTCCAAGTAGTTTCCTGACTGTGCTGTCTGCAAGCTGATAATGCCATGAAAAAGAAAAGGTGCTGCACAGCCAGGAAGAAGGACATGGGGCCAGATTTTGGAACAGGGGTGATGAGCCAGCTAAATTTTAATCTAAACCCTCTCCTGCTGCAGAGGGACCTTGTGTAGAAAAGGTTTGTGACCAACTGGCATTCAGCCTCCAGTTGGTAAATTAATTACTCTACAAGCAGAAATATATTTGATGTGTATACGATTTTAAAGGATGGGTTTGATAGGATGGCAATAATTACAGTGAAATGGAAGCATAAGTCACTGTATTGCTGTTGTTATGGGTTTCTTAGCCCACTCCAAAGAAAGGGATTTTGTCTTTAAGTGTAAATATTTCTATGAGCTGTGGCGGCACCCACATCATGTTAGGCAAACAATCCTCAGGACTGTAGCTGTCCACATGATGAATGGTTTTGGGGTCAGTCTGTGGATCCCTTACAAGAGATGATTCCTAAACCCCAGCTGAGTGAATCCCTTCAGCTCTGCAGGTTCCTGTTCTGATCAGCAGCCTTGGCCACTGTGGTGATGCCGATCTATGAGACGTGGTCAGAACTGCCCTAACAAATGATCAAAGAGCACACAGTGACACAAAAATATGCTTAAAAGTGCTTTACAGTAGGGAATTACATTTCTGAATCTGGATTTTAAAAAACCTGCAGCAAGCGCCATAATATGTGATAAATACTGAGCAGTGAATAGTTTACAATTACTTTTTGTTTAAGCATTTTTTAAGCATTTCCTGACTCAGCACACCAATAATATCATTTTCCATTACAGGGAAATAAGGAAGGCAGTGCTAAATATTTGGATAATAACAAGCAGTAATTCCCCAGTCTGCTTGTGCATAACAGAGATAAATTGCTTTTTAGTCTAGAAAAAGCAGCAGGTATTGGAATTTTATTTTTAGCAGCACAGAAATGATGCAGAAGAGAAATATACTGGGATGATCTCAATGGCCTGATTTCTGGTGTCTGTGTTGAGTCAGTACTTGTGACTAATCCTGATTCTAGCAAATAGGTGATACTAATATGCTTAGTTTCTATCTGGAAAATTTGTTACAACTGACAAATAATTATTCCCAGTGCTTAAAAGCCAATAAATACATAATAAAATAAATAAATTAATAAATTGGCACATATTTGCTTTGTTAAAAAGAAAGGAGCTTTATATTCCTAGACTTTATTCCTAATGCTGCTGAATTGTGCTCAGCAATTTCTTTCCTTATAAACAGTTACATCTGAAATAACACAGAAAAAAAAAAATCCATGCACATGAACACTTCAGAAGACTGCCAAAAACGACAAATATGCATAATTTCTGAGGAACATGCCATGTGACAGAGACAATGGGATCTTTCATGGCACAAAGGGTGGATAAATTAACTTGTCTGAAAGGGTGAAATGCTTAGCTTTTGGACCTTCTTAGCATTGGAAATATACTGAATATGGAGAAAGCTGTGGATAAAATGCAGTGACTGGAGTTAAACTGAGCTGAATGGACTTGGGTGAAATTTGTGGTTTTAGCCACTGCATGAGGCAGGGACACAAATGCTCTGTATGTACAGCAGACAGTAAATAAGGAAGGCATACTTGATTTTTTTTTTAATAGAAGTCATGCAATGATTTTGAAATAAAATAGGATTTACAGTATTTTATTTTATAGTATGTACTGTATGTTCTTCAGCACTAAAGTAAGCTGGAGAGAGGACTAAGAAATCTATAGAGGCAGCAAGAAATCTGTAGATAAAGATGGCATAATCCTGTCTTGGTGGTCTGTGTCTCCTGGAAATTTTAATACTTGGAATGAAAATAAAATAGCCACTTGAGCTTGATCTGATGCTCACTGGAGTCAGGAGGTGTTTTGGTTTTGCCTTGCCTCAGCTCAGGCTCTGACTGAGAGAGGACATTAACAGCAAATCAAGAAGTTTTGAAGCTGAGTGTGCCACCAGCATTCCATGGCCAAACTGAGATAATGGAAAGGAAAATGCTGCCATGGTCTATTAAGGTAAATGTGATGTGTATTTGTAATTGAGAAAATGAGAGATGATGCCCAAAGGCAGAACAGGGCACAAATCCAAATGGGTGACCCCAGCAAACAATCAGAAGAGAACAATGTCTTAAACTCTCATTTTGATCATGGAGCTCTCATTAATTCCTACACCCAAGAAGTAAATGGTCAGAAAAATAAACAGAAATTAAAATAAACAGAAAAATAAACATGAAAAAAAGAATGAAAAAAATCTAATATGCTGTTTCTGTCCCCAAGTGGAAGCAGCATAACTTCACTGAGGAACCCTAAACATCAGGTGGAATTGCTGAGGTACATCCCATGACAGATTAGGAGGTGTGAATACAGCAAATATGTGGCTAGAGTTTGAGACTCCTCAGAGCCATGCAAAAAAACTTCTGAGTGCTACCTTGGAGATAAAAGGGTAAAAACAGGCAGTAGGATCTTGTGGGGTGTAGGGTTGGTAAGACTTAAGTGCCTTCCTGAGTCTGTTTTTCAAATCTCTCTCAGTTGGTAGCTACATATTAAATAGAAAAAAACAAATAAATCAGTGACGATTTGTGAGCAGTGATGCTCTCAACAAGGAGAATAAAAAAAAAAAAGGAAAAAAACCCAACAGGAAACCCCCTCATATCTCTTTAGGCTTGTGAAGAATTTGCTCTACCTCACTAGGAGATAGCTTTCCATATAATTTTCCAGTGCTGTGAGTGTGTAATATATACTGTGGATTGGATCTACATTGGCTTCTCTCTGCTGGAGCTGTGCAAGACATTTGGAGTCCCTCCTGTTAATATCTCCTCCTTCTATTAATTCCAGGTATGTCGCAGTGAAATACCAGATTTTTCTCACGTTTTTATATTTATCTATGTGCTTTTACTTTAACAATTGTTCTACTGAGAGGTTTGGGATCCTCCAGCGGTTCCTGAGCCAAGTGCCACTGTTCAGATGAGAATTTCCTGAGGTCAGAATTGGCACAGGGTGCAGAGGCTGGAGCCTTCCCACTGGGAGGGCAAGGCTGGACCTCCTGTGCAAGGCAAGGGGAGTTTGCAGCCAAGGATGGGATGACAGAATTGTTCTCTGTTACTAGAAAACACATTTTTATTTTCGCTTGAGGTATGAGGCAGGATAGGACACGGTTGTGCTATTACATAAATGTCATTTTATCAATAGCTGCTGTTTAATTATTGAGCAAGGTAAGTGATTTACATGCTTTATTTCTCTGGGTGGGAAGAGAAGGCTAATTAATTGCCACTCTTTAATGGCAGACATAAATTAGAGGCCTTCAGGTATATCAAAATATGTCACTTGTTTATAAGTGGACAAAGCTTCTCCCTGGTTGCCACCAATTCTGATTTTCTTTTCCTCTTGACACAGTGCTTATGGAAACCCCAGCAAGGATGATTTTTCTTTTCCTGTGAGAGCAGAATGAACACACCTGGGTCCTCTACAAATTCCTGGAGCTCATTCCCAGTTTCCCACTTGCAGCCACAGCAGGGCACAGGCAGGAGCCCTGGGAGGGGACATTGGGACAGGGCTGTGGCAGGAAAGGGCTGGCAGAAGGGAAGGTGGGCAGGATGCTCAGGGAATGGAGGAGTTCAGCACCCGGGCATGAGCAAACAGCATCTGCAACAGTGACTTCAGGCACTGGTGGAAGTAGTTACTGAAAGGTGGAGAAAGCCACAAGATCCCTGTGCGTAACAGATTAATTCTAATTATTTTGTATTTTATTTTTGAAGCAATAGTGTGTAACATTGTATTCTGGGTGTTGGGAGCACACAGCAGAAACCAGATGGGTTTCAGTAAATTATTTTTTTTCCCATTAATTTAGACTGATTTTGGTGGGTTTAATGCCATGAATGACAAACATTTGTATGCATTGTGCAGCTTGTTGGCTCTTCTGTGCCTCACAAATGTCACAGAGAAAAAAAACTTTTTTGCCTAAGAATGAATAAGCAGCTTTTCTTTGTAGAAATTCATGCAAATCCTTGGGAAGTGCACTATAAAAATGCTAGTTCTGTTAGACTACAGATGCCTGTGCTCCATTTAAAATGCTCTTTATGGTCTGATTCACTTCTTTAGCAACTTCTTAAGGAGTCTGCATGCTAAGAAAAAGCAGCGCAACTTTAAGGATTTTTATAGAAGCAAGAGCAGCAAAAAGCCTATTTTATAACCCCCCCTCTTCCTCAGGAATTGGAGAAAAAAAAGTTCAAAATACAGGTTAATTCTTCTTGCAGATCCATCTAATCCCTCTTTTATTTCCCTCATATGTACAGTCTCCCTCCTTTTCAAAACACAAGAATGATATTGTTTAGTAATAGACTGTTTCCATGTGTGTGCATTTCCCTTCTGCCTTGCGAGCCATCCATGACAAAACAGTTCAGACCAAGGAAAAATTCTTTTCCTTAAGAGCACAGAATACATTTGTTCTCCAAACCGTTAACTTGCAAATGGAAGATCTTGGGAAAAAGAGCCTGGAAATAAAGGAATTTTTATTTTGCTAGTAATTAGCACATTTAGGTAATGCCAAGGCAGTGCCAGGACTGTCTGTAGCATACTAAGATGCTCTTGGTTGGGTTCTCAGGCTCTGCTCCTGTGGATCACTACTCAAAATAAAACCACAGGGAATATTATCATTTGCTTCAATGAAAACACAGAGCAATGCAGGGACTTCTGAAACTCTTGGACTTCCACTAGAAGCAAAGTTTACTTGGAGCCCTTTTTCTCTTAAATATGCATTAATGGTGTTATATGGCTTTGTATCAGGGCAGAAATGCTTTTCCTCATTTTTAAAGTGATCTTTTTGGTATCTTTTCATGGCTTAATAACCCAGGTCCACCTAGAACACAGCCAGAAGTTGAGGCCTCCCCTTTTCATGCCTCTCTGCCATTTCTGAGTGCCCCAGAGGGGGCCAATCAATGGGATCTCTGAGTGAGCTACAAATGAGCCATAAATAACCATGAATTACTAATGACTGGATTCAGCAAGTGTAATTACCCGTTTTCTCACATTCTCTGCTTTGTCCATCTCTAGCACTGCACCTCCAGTGTGGCTCCTTGGGAAATGCTCTTGCCTTTGCCACATGTGCTTTTTCCCAAGAGGCAAAAATCTATGTCTACGTGTTCATCTAGTGCAGAAAATTACAGATTTTTATGAATGACAACTTTCAAAAAGCTGTGTATTCTATATTTATGTTTAAAATAACACACAATGAGAGGGACACAGCATGAAGAAGTTAAAACCCTTTAAGTTGAGGGTGCAATGTAATGTGGATTCAAGCTGAATTTGAGACTAGTACAAGTTTTTGGTTTACAGACCAGCACTTCACATAATCCTGATACCATTTCAGCAGCATATCAGACTGTGCAAGCACACAGCAAAGGGCAGTGCTGCCTCTGGAGACTGCTCCAGGCAAGCAGACAAAAGGGATCTCTACAGAAGATGAAACACAGAGCAAGTGAGTGATCTGCCTGAGGTCACAGGAGGGCACAGCACCACCCAGGCACTCTGCTTAAGATCATGCTGATTCCCAGCACTCCGTTTTCACACTGCTGCTCATTGTTTGTAGCTTTTAAGTTCACCTTCCTACTCCCTCCCCTCTTCCACAAATGCCTCAGAGATGCAGGACAGGGAAAGAGCAATTTTGGACAGCTCTGAAGATCACCGGTGTTGAAGAGGGTTATTGAAGCTGGTTGCAAGAAAAGATGGAAAGAACACCTGGTGCTGTTCTGTGGGAACCCAGTGACAGATCCCAGGGGGTTTCTCAGCCCCGCTGCTTCAGGAGCTTTGTGGCCTTCCACAGGCAGAGCTGAAGTGGCTGAAGAACATGAACCTCAGAAGGGAGTCCCACCACCACCTCCCTCCGTGCTGCCCCGGCCATGGGTTCTCACAGTGTGACATTGACAAAAACACCTTCATTCTCCTTTGCCTTTGGCTAGAACTGATGGCAGTTACACAGATTTATCAGGTCAGAATCAAGAGCTTCTGCTGAACTCTGAAGCACCATGGCCAAATTTAAAAGTTATCAGCTGTGATCTTCCAACATATGAATGATTGCTTTCTCTAAAATGTTCAGTTTTCACTTTGCAAGAATGTACAGACTATTGGTTTGAAGTTGCAAAGAACCCTCTAGTTGTACTTCTGTGTGTAGTTTTTATCATTATTTGGGATAATTTTATATATTAGTGCACAGTTCCTATGCTAGTGGACAGCATGTCCAACACCTCTGTGTCCCCAGCCAGGATTATCCCTGGATGGACACAAGGAAGAAAACAGTGCCTGATTCTAACAATTTGTGTTTTGGACAGTGGCATCTGGCTTTTTGCCTGAAGATATTCCATATTAATAGGAAGTTTTTCTTCAATTGTCACTGCTTGAATTAGAGAGTATTGTAATATTTAATGTTTATGTATATCTGATATTATTTATTCTACCCTGCTCCTGTCAAATCCCCAACTTGTGCCCAAGTTCCAGCTGGATTTGCTTCCCTTTACCCAACAAATCTCTGCAAGGACAATCCCAGTGTTCATGTAACTGGAGAGTTGTCCTGTCCCAGTGAAAATGAAGCCTGACATTTTGTTCCATTATTAATGTACACAAAAACCCCACATTTATTGAATCTGCACTTTTTCATTACTCCATATGTTTCCTTTTTTCCCAGCCCATGTCTGACATGTGACAGTAGAGCAGAGTGATTGCCCCTGGTGCCTTCTCCCTTGTGACTTCTTGCCACCTGCTTTGTAGCACTAAACAGATGTGTAAGTGTAAAGCATCACAAAACTCATCCCTTCAATCATTCATCGTTTAAAAAAATCCTAATAAATCCATGCTATGGCTGAGCATTTTATCTGCCCACTGTAAAGATGAAAGGCACTGTAGATTTCAGGAAGATTATGCAGCACTGAGACATTTCACATGCAAAGTAGGTCAGATTAGGTATTTATATCACAGGTGACCATTAGGCATTTGTTTATTTCGTATCACATCTTGTTTATGTTCCTTTAATGGCCAAAATATCCCTCTAAATTCACAATAAAGAGTATCTTCCAGAGTAATACTAACAGAGGCACTGCATTATTCATCATCAAGTGAAGAGGAAAATTTCAATTGCCAGTTTCTGGTAAATGTCTAATTAAGAAAGGGGACTTATGAGCCACAGACAGGCGCCACAATCATTAAAGGGCAGTTTTCTGAAGATTATGAGTCTCCAGTCTGTCAAGCAGAGTTTTTCTACAGCTGAACTAATTCTGCAGTAGAAAACCCCATCTAGAACAAAGCCCTCAGAATTAACATCTTGTTTAAGCAAACACATGACTACTTTGAAGTAAGTGTGATAGGTTCACAACTGTTATTGAGGTCGAGTTTAATGGTAGTGAAGTGACAGAATCAAACTTCAGCACTAGTTTTAATTTCAGCTGCAGCACAGGCTGTACATACAGAGCACTTGAAGCCATACACTGTATTTCAAGTAGAGCAGTTCCCTATAAGACCAAAGTGGTGGTGCCAATTAACATGGAAAACTACAGAAATGTAGAGCAACTAATTCTCTGGCTGCCCAATTAAATTGAGGGTGTGAAAAGCATATGTACAGAGGCAATTATTTCTGTTTTCCAAATCTTACCGTTTTGATTAGGTTTTTTTTTTTTTTGAGCTGCATGTTTATTTTGGCAAGCTTCACTTTGGCCCTGCTTTAGGATAACATCATTGCTCAGTAGGTTTAAGTCTAGTTAGGCTGTTTCCTTGAATTAGGCTTTTCTTACTGATTGATTACTTTGGTCTCATTTTCTCAAGTCTGAACGTGCAAATGGAATTCTGATGCAAGGGGACCTGCACTGGTGATTAGCTCAGTGCAGCAGCTTTGTGTGGGAGTTCTGCTGGAGAACAGTGCCCTGCAAGCGATGCCATGGAAGCTGCCAGTGGAAAACAGTCTTGGCTTGTTCCTCATCGCTGCTGACCTCTCATCAGCACAGAATTTGTCTCTGACCTTGGTGCTTATATAACCTCAGCCACAGAGCATCTCAGTCTGGTTTCAAATGCAAATCCAGCGTGCCCACTATTGTTTTTTACCAACACTGTGATTTTTCTGTGTCTCAGGGACGTGCCAGGCTGGGAGCATGTGAGTGAGGCTTTCAAGTTTCCGACACGCTGCAGGATCATGGCAACAGCTGTTTATTTATATATGAACTTTAGTATTTGTGAGGGGTGCCAGCTCAACAACCACGGAGCAGAATCTCCTGACCTCGGCTCAGCTGAGCCAAGGGCAGTGGCAACATGAGCTTCTTTCCTGCCAGCCTGTCCTCAGCCTGGAGGAAGGGGCTGGGCTCTGTGCTCACTTATCTCAGGGTTTCTCAGCTGCAAGTGCCACTTTGGACGGGCTGTTCTTATGGTTTCTTCCCACTGGGTGCACTCCATCGTCCTAAATCCCAGGGAACAGTTTTGAGCACTGCCCATGCAAGTTCAGAGTCATCTGTGATTTAAACTTCTATATTGACATCCTTGGAAATTCTTCCAGTGGAAGGTGTCCCTGCCCATGGCAGTGGGGTTGGAATGACAGGATTTTTAAGGTGCTTTCCAAATCATTCTGTGATGCTGTGAGGATTCTGTAAAACACTGTGTCCATTCAGGAAATGATTTCACTCTGTGTTTACCTTCCATACTGTGGGCAACGTGTGCTTAGTGTGAAAAAGGTACCAAGAAAGTTCCTTAACTTGCAAGCTTAAACTTTTTCTACTCTATTTTGCACTCTCAAAAGCTCTATCTCAGATGACTCATTCTTCTATAAGTTTCTTCCAATGGAGTTTACTTTTTGATCCTTCAGGAATTTCCATACAAAGGGAAAAGCCCTTATTTGTGCTGTTGTTTGGCTAGGAGTTGATGACATTGAGAAAAGCACATCAGAAACCTGGTGTTAAACACCCTCCCAATTTTCTGGTTTTCTTTCTTCCCCGTTCTCCTTCCATTTTCACAACTTTTACTATCTCCTGGAGAAGACTTCCATGTAACCAGACACCCAAAAATCTAATAGTGCATATTATTTCATTTAATATGCTGTATTCAGCTGGGGAAGCAAACCTTGGGACACCTCTAAGATGGGACATGCACCCCACTGCTGCTCATCAGTGGTGACACTGCCCTGCATCAAGCTGCCACAGCCCCCTTTGTATTTGTGGCACAAAGCATTGATATGCACAGCTACAACAGTCTCTAATGATGAGGTGTCTTAATTTGGTTTTTATTATGTGATTAAAGGTACAATAAGGTAAGTGCTCAACAAGAGGGAAGACCATTGTTCTGCATCATTAAGCTCACAGCAGCCCAAAAAGAAATTGTAGGCAATGTGCCAAAGCCCTTAATGAAGAGGATCTCTTTGAATTATCTATGGATGAGGAAGGGATAAAGCCTGAGCCTTGGTATATTTGATCCTCTTTGTGCTCACTGTTAGAGGACTTACAGAGCCAGCCGTACTGGACCTTCTGGAATTGTAATTTATGGAAGCATTAATTTCCCAGCCACACTAAAGCTCTTGGCCTGATAGAGAAAGTGCAGTTATGTACTATTATTAATTCCTTCAAGTGTCTTCTGAATTCCTACATCTTGGAGTCATGAACTTCAAAAAAATAAGGCTAAGGAGATTTATTTGTAATGATGCTCAATAGTCCCTAAAACCAAGTTATGCAAATTTTGTCTGAGATTTCTTAAATAGCAATGCCCTATCACATGATATTAGGGTTACATAGATGACACAAAAAAACACTGTAAGAGACATTTTCTACTGTTGGCAGATTTTGAAACTTTTATCTTCTATAATATGTAATTTTAAATGGCAGTGATCCTTCACCTCCCTCACAGTTAAATTTTAAGTGATTGCTCTTGTGTGTAGGTTACATGAGGATGTATTTTTATAGTTGTAGGGACATATAATTATCTGGATGTGCTCCACAAGCTATAGAATTCCCTCCCTCCTATCTTGCAAAAGAGAGAAATCAAAGTAGACTACTGTTAAAATAATTTTGCACAGTTATTTATATTCTAGAATAATCAGGGATTATAGTCTTAAATAATTCAGGTTTTGCTATGTTAGAAATCCCAGTTTTACAGGATTACATGCACCTTTCACTTCTGTGGAAGCTTGAGGGTAATATTTCCCAAAAGACTTCCATACTTAATGAGGAGCACTGGGCACTCACACAGGCTGCAGCACTTTGCAGGTTGACAGAATCCCAAAACCAAACTCCTGCCAGGGATCTGCACCTGCAGCCAGCACTGGATAGTTCAGTCATCTCAGATATCAGCAGGAACTGTTCCTGGGACTGATTTTAGGACATGTATTTAAAGAATATTGCCCTGCATCTGTTGGGAGATGTCAGCAAGTTGCAAAGGTTCTCTGCCACCTTTCCTGCACGACAAAAATTGAGCAAGCTCCTGAGCAACCACAGTGCTGGTGACTGGGTGCTGTCTCAGTCTGTCCTGGTTGTTGCACTCCTGAAGGTGACTCATGGACAGTCCCCACACTCAGACTGCACAAAAACTTGGCAGGATAAGGAATTATTCCCACAGCCACTGCTCTGAGGAAATTGTTCACACAAACCGGACCTGGCCCCAGGTGTGCTGCTGCAGGCAGCAGCTGCTTCTCAGTTCAGGACACTGGCCGAAAAATCTGATCACCTCCCTCTAAAATTCCTCCCCCCGTCACATGCACAGCAGCTTAGCAAGTGGAAGTGTGCTGGTATAAATAGAAATGACAGTCAACATGTCTTTCTATTTGCTCCCACAGGGTTTTTTTTATTCCGCAAAGCGTCAGCGTCCTTCGGGTGAGCGAGCGAGAATTAGATCACAACTACGTGGTTAAAATTTAATCACTTCCCTACTAGCATAACACACAGACCGCATCTTTTATTCACTTTGTTGTCAGTGACATCAGTATCTGGGATCAGCTGCAGGTGGGAGGGCAGCAGGACACGGGATTGCCGAGCAATTCCCTCTGCCGGCAGCACGGAGCAGCGCTGGGAATGTCACCCAGCAATTGTCACTGCTCCCAAACCACCCCAGCAGTGGCGAGGGGGGAAAGCACAGCTCCAAGGATCTGGGTGGCGTCTGGCCACCCGGAGTCTGCACAGACAATCCAATCCACCTTCTCAGCACGGACTATGAGTGTATATATCTGTGAATGTTTCCAGGGAGATCTGCAGGAATACGTCCTGAAACACCTGGACATCACTTTGCAGGGTTCCATCCCCCTGCCTCAGTCCAAACTGTACTGCAGATGTAACAGAGTAAGGAATTTCAGAGGCACGCAGAAGGAAAAGCAGAAACGGGAAATAAAATCTTTGCCATAGAGGTTGATGCATTAATACATTCACAGAAAACTTCTCAGATGGTTCATATAAGTAATTTGGTATATGAAGATCTGTAGGGCAGTAGTTTTAATCTGGTGTCAAATCTGCTTGCTAGCTGGTGTTTTTACACAGCAAGGTACAACACCTACCACAACTAGCTACAAACTCTCAGTGACAGACACTCACAGACCAGACTGAGCACCAGTGAACGCCCTGCACACGAACAAGTGGCTCTACGTACTTGTAAACACGTACAAAACCTTCCTCATGCATCTTTGCCATTTGTGCAAGGAATGTGTGACCAAGCCATGATCTTTGGCAAAGAATTTAACCTAATATACGCTGAAGAAATAAGCAGTTCTATTTTGTGATGGAAGTTTTGTAAAAAGTTTCATGCACAATAGCTAGATTTAAATATCTGATGTTCTGCAGACGTGAATGGGAAGATAGAGGCTAACAACATAGTCATTATCACACAAGGCAAACTTGCTTTCACTTCCATTTCCTGATGCTCCAGCTTCCCTACCCTTAACAGTGGCTACAAACCTAAAAGAAAACACTTGCTTTTAGTAAAAAAAAAAAAAATAAAAATCCAATTCTTTACCTGACAAACTTCATAGAGTAACTTGTACTGCTCTTCTGGCTTCTGCAGAGCGCACAGGCGGCATCCCATGTTGAGAGGGCAGCGGCAGAAGGGATGGTGCCGGTTGCCCCGGGCAGGCAGAGCGGTGCCCGCGGCCAGGTGGGGCTGGCCCCGCAGGTGAGGACACGGCGGAGCCGCGGCGCTCTGCCCGTCCCCGGCTCGCAGCTCCCTCCTCTGCCTCTCCCGGCGCCCAGCCGCGCCTATATACCGCCACTCATGCATATTAATCAGCTCTCATTGACTATTCATAACAGGCAGCGATACACAAGCTATAATTGCCAGCTATGACAGCTGAAATTTCTCTAATTAACAGGAAAGTGCTTCAGTAGCAGGCATAATAAAGGACACTAACAATTTTGTAAACCATTTTGTAGCAATTACAAACAAACACGACTGCGTTTTACTACGGTCCCTCAGGATAATTCTTCCCACATTTCAGCAGGCTGGGAGCAGGGTTTAAGCGTAAGGCACAGTGAAATGAGTGTCGTGGTAGAGAACTCAGCCAGGGTGAAGTTGAATATGCTCAGTAGCATTTATTTCCCTCCTGGACTGTGGTGCTATTTGAGAGCCTCAGTTTTACAGCAGCAGCTGACTGAACTGGGTGTTTAACAAGCACAACAGAGAAAGGCATCTCTGTCCCTGAAAGCCTCCTTAGGACCTGGCTGCAAAGCAAAGAAGATATATGTGAGTGTATGTGGATTTAGGAATTAAAAAAAACCCCAAAACAACAAAAAACTGTCTTGTATTAATATAGATTAGTTTTAGATTAATATGTATTCCAAGTGAAAAATGGCCATTTATGCTACCGACTTCCATTGTGTATTTGGGTGGTGTAAATGACAGCTTCACATATTATCTGTGATATTAAAAATATAAACTTTATGAGATTATAAAAATATGTACAATAAAATCAGTATGGCATTTATGAGTACTCAGCATTTGAGTGCGCAGATCTGCATTAAACCTGCACCACAGATGTAAAGGATAAGAGAGCAGTGAACTGCCCAATGAGCTAGAAAAGTACTCGTAACTCACAGACTTTATGGATATTTTCCAGTCTGTGAGAAGCACTACCTTGTGCTGGGAGTGTGGATCGACCATAATTTTCCCAGTTGTTTAAGCATTCAGAAGGGGCTGCATTTTTATAACCTCACTGCAACTCATTCTGCCATAAAGAAGATGACAGAGCAGCCAGGAGTGAGACCAAGGGTGTCATTCCCACAGGAATTGCAGGGAGAGCCTGGATGGATCCTGGCCACGGTTATCTAACTGGTTTTGACTATTTGCTCAGCGAGTTTCTGCAGATCACAAGGGAAATGTTGTGCAAGGACCTGTCCAAAGCCTGCACACAGGTGCTTGCTGTAGGGATCCTGTAGAATACTCAGCTCCTGCTACAGTGGCATTGGCTCACAGTTTGCATTAAAATGTTCATTACTGCAATGCAGTTATGCTTTAGTACAACTTCAGTAAATTGAGACCGACAAGAAGGGGTCCCTTGATTCTAGGACTCTATTTTGGTAGCAAAATTTGCCTACCTACAGAAAGAAACAAAGAACAGAAAGAAAGGAGACCTCGTTTCAGACAAGGGACAATGGGCACAAATTGGAACACAGGAAGTTCTATCTGAATATGAGAAAAAACCCTTATTTTTTTGTGAGGGTGGCAGAGCCCTGGAACAGCTGTCCAGAGATGCCGTGGGGTCTCTTTCTCTGGGGTCATTCAAAACCCACCTGGACATCCTCCTGTGCAGCCTGGTCTGGATGACCCTGCTGTGGCAGGGGCTTGGACTGGATGATCTCCAGGGGTCCCTGCCAATTCCACCAGTGACTGAAACCCCTGCCAAACACCCAAAATAAGCAGGAACTTTATCCCTGAGCTGTGACTGTGCTGTTTCCCTGTTGGCAGAACTGCTGCCATGGTGGCAGAAGTTACAAGGCTGGAGCAAGGCAGAGGAAGCCTGGATGTTACTGCAGCCCTCAAGGAATGATTCAGGCTATCCCTGGTCAGATATGCCACTCAAATACTGCAGCTTTTCCAAAGCTGGTTGACAGCCAGTGACTGTGGATCTTGAACAACTGGAAAATTCTTGCAAGAGGGGACTAGTGCTCCCTAAAAGCAGAAAAAGATGATGATGATAAGTGAATTAAATAAAAAAACCTCAGACTCTATGGAAATTAAAAAAAAAGTTTATGGCTTTGATTAGGTAATTTTTTGGTTGTGTAATTTGATTAAGCAACTTAAGGTAAAGCTTCCAAAAATGTTGTCTGAGATTTTGGTTTTCTTCTTAAATGTAATTAAGTTTCTTCTCAAATACTAGATGCCATTTAAATAAATGTTAGTGTTCTAGTCAGGTGGCTGAGGTCAGTCAGGATTTTTTTTTTTAAGGAATAGCATGCAGCTGGATCTGCTTAGAAATAAACCAGAAACATGTGGGATATTTAATTTCCAGTTTCAACGGAAACACACCTATTTGTTATTTCCCTATAGCAACGTGATAGACTGCAGGAGATAATGTTTCATCTGATTCACAGAGATAATCCCTAAGTCAGGCCAGGAGAATAAGCCCAGCAGAAGACTTGTTTTGATGTGTGAGTGGAGGGTCCCATAAATGTGATGTTTGGGATTCTCCAGCTGCCACAGCCCCTGGTAAATGAGCTGCTCCTGG
Source organism: Chloebia gouldiae (assembly GCA_003676055.1). Taxonomy (NCBI): domain Eukaryota; kingdom Metazoa; phylum Chordata; class Aves; order Passeriformes; family Passeridae; genus Chloebia; species Chloebia gouldiae. The sequence goes on along the minus strand of QUSF01000031.1, from coordinate 2,807,401 downwards.
AGCCAGGCCAGTGCCCATCTCACTGGAGATGTTTCCATTATTGAAATATAACTTGCATCTCTCCTATTAATCTCACAGGCAAAAATAGTAGCACTGCCTCAGGTCAATGCGGACTGGTTTTTACAGCATTTTGCCAAACTTTAAACATTTGGGCTGTAAACCTGTGTTCTGGGCTTTGTCCAGTGCTGATTTCTGCATTTAGTGGTACACTCGAGCTGAGGTTTCAGTCATTTCCAAGAGTAAGATTACAGAGAGAAAGAAAAGTTTGCCTATGTTCTGAAATTCTGGATGCTTTCTTTGAGAGGGTTTTAGCATCAACATGATCTGAAACAAGAATTTGAAGTTTGGCACTGGGATGGTTTGCGTTGTCCCTGTGAAATCTGCTAAATTTGGTCAGCTCCTCCTAAGCTGTTCCAATTTGTGTGTTCTCAGCACAAAGTCGGCGCAAGCTTCCAGTTTAATTCCTGTGAGACTTCAAACGAGTTCAGTGAGTGGTGCCAGGTCTGAGGAGGCCAGCTCCGTTTCCTAGTGGCTCTTTGTGAGGTGGGAGGATGGATTCCAGGAACAAAGGGATGCTCTCTGTGCTCCTCATCCAGGCAGGGAGCTGCTGGGATGGGCTGGGTGTTAATTCTGTGACTTTTTAAAATAAAATATTGATCAAGGAAGCCTGGTGCCTCACAGGAGCCCTCAGCAGCACCGGCTGTACCTGGGGCAGGTAAACCCAGGCGTGTCCAGATCAGGCAGCTCGTCCTGGGATCTGTCACCAGCGCTAACGATGTGCCATGTGTGGTCTCGCCAGGGCCACAGATAATGAGCTTAACCAAATGGACGGCAGCGGAGGGTTTACATCACGTGTAATGGGAATGTTAGAGTGGTCCCAGCTGAATCCGAGCAATCCGGGCTGAATGGGAAGTCAGCGAGCCAGCTGACCGGGAACAATAGGAAATAGCCTTTGAATACACAAGGTGCCAGCAAGAGCTTTCATTAGCATTTATCTAGATTACTCACTCCCTGCCTGCCTGCGTGTGACCGCGGCTGCAAAATCCCCTCCGCCACAATACCTGGCTCCCACTATCAGACATTTGCCTTTGTGTCCAAGAGCTAATTCCCAGGGAACAGGAGAAGGTGGGAAGCAGCCAGACTGCCACCACAAAGGGGGGGTGATGCTCTTGTCCCCGAGGTCCTGGACAGACAAGGAGGGAATGCTGCCACAGACCACGGGCTGGTTTTGCTTTTTGCACGTGTCTTAGCTTGAATTTGCAACCCCTCAGATATAAATTTTGCTGTTTAAATGTTTGATTTATTCCCTGATTAAGCCTGCCAGGTGCTGGCAGGTAAGGGGAATCCACAGGAGGCTGAGGCACTTCAGGTGTCCCGCCTGTCTGCACGGGATGGTGAATCAGAATAAAGAGGGAAATGAAGCACTCATGAGGGACCTGCACCCTGGAGGGGATCATTATTAGGGAACTCAAAGGCTAAAAAGCACTCTCTGCCAGCTTTTCAAGGGTAGGCACTGGTGCTGCCAAGGGCTGGCTCTCGGACAGCAGTTCCCACCAGCAAGAATAAACTCGTGTCCTTTGTGCTGGGAGCAGATGGCACAGAGCTCCTGCTCAGCGCTGGCCACGCACCAAACCCAGCCCGGCGCTGGGAGCTCCTCATGCTGGAGTGGCTGCCTGCGATGGCTTGGCATTGTTTGTTTTGTTTCTTTAAATGTAAGTTGGCTTTCCTACTCCGCAGTAACTATTTAACATTGTATTTCTGTACATATACTTAGCAGGTTCTGTTTAAACAAGTGATTCCTATTTAAGCGGCGTGATTAGGGAAGCGTTTGCTTAATGTATCAATACTTTAATTACTTTTCTTGTTTTTACAAATATTTAAGACTTGTGAGAAACAAAAGCTAGGAAAAAGAACAGCTGTGACTTTATAAATAATTCTTGCTTTGGTGTGTTAAATAAACAGAAGTCATGGAAGTGTACAGATTATGGTTACCCAGAGCGGTGTGAAAGAGAACTGTGTTACACAACCATACTTCAAAGTTAAGTGTCTGGGATTTTTCAAAGTGTGAGAGGTGTTTTTTAATTATAACCATTGGGTTACCTTTATTAAAGCTCGAGTGCCTCTGTTGGGAATGTGTTCAGGCTGAGTTCTGTTTCCCTGTGTTTATTTGAAAATGTTCAATAATACACAACCCACTGATAGCTGTGAAGCGTTTGGTTCTTAATAATACATGTAATTAGTGTGGATCTAATTTAAAAATACCCTTCTGAAAAGTTCTTTGTTGAATATGTGAAAGCAAACCAGGGTTTTCTATGGCATCGTGCAGGCACAATAATTAAATACACACTCTAAATATAACAGCAAAAAGAAAATCTCAATTCTGGTGGGGTTTTTTTTGCATGTGGGCATAGCAATCTGCCTATGCATTGGAAGCTTCAAGACTGAGCCAAAATATTTAAACTAAAACATACCACAAGAGAGGATGTGAAAGCAAATGTAAAACTTTGGCTTTATTCCCATCAGTTAATGCTGAAGTCTTGAGATCCTTATTTGCTCCACTTAGCATCTCTGAAAGAGTTCCAATCCTCAGAAGTAACTTAAATGAAATGATACTTATTGTTAAATGGCTGAAGGAACTGTTCTGTCCTTGAAGCTCTTTAAAAGTCCAAAATCTCTGTAATTTATGCCACTTGAGGAAGGCAGTGATGCCTCAGGAGCATCCCTGCACCATCCCCGTAAGCTCTGCAGGGCCAGCAGATACAACACTATTGTGTTAATTCAGTCTCCCATGAAGCAGAACGATGAGGTCAGAATAGGGTAAATAACTGTTTAATATGCCACTGAGACCCCGTGGTGGGGAGAACCAGGAGAGCTGACCTATGGACCAGGAAACTCCTCCTCCTCCTCCCCTGGGCCGCCTCTCTGCGTGTTGATTACGGCAGCGCCAAGAGGTCTTGGTCAAAGCTGAAGACAAAAGGTGATCCCTGAACCTGAGGATGTTCCAGCTGGATTTTCAGGGATGACACAGGGTCTGAGCTCATCAAAAAGGGAGTGCTCTTTCACCTCAGCAGAACCAGCTCCAACACCAGCAGCTGCCAGCCCAGCAACGCCCAGCTGAGGGAAGGAGCTGGAGGCAGATCACACTCCTCATCCTTTAGCTCAAATCCCTCGTCCCTTTTCCATTCATGACACAATGGAAGCAGCCACTGCGAACCACAAAGCCAAAGGTACAGAGGGCTGGCAAGGAAATGAGAAAATCTGATTATAGGCTGGATTTGTGTTCTAAAAGCTTCTTCCCTGTTAGCTGAAACCTCAACTTCCTCACAAAAAAAACATCTTTGATTTCCTGGTTTTGATGCTGCATCAGCCAAACTAATCTCCGTAATTTTTTATGGGTTATTTAGTTGGACAGCTTCTACTTAAGAAGAATGATGAATTTAAGCTTGCACAAATTGTCACTTTTTACATGGAGAAAAGTGCTGTGGTTATTGTTAGTAGTTAGGAGAATATGCAATAGCAAATTAGGAAGATTCAAAGGAAGAAGGTGGATAATGAAAGTACAGGAGTGTGGAGTCAAATGTTAGTTCTACACTTGTGTTTATAAGGTTCACATGCTCACAAATCTGAAATTGCTTACAGAGCATCAACCCCAATTTTGATTTTGCTGCGAAATATCACTTTAGAGAGACAGTATTGGTAAGCACAGGCTGCTCTGAGTGATGGTTATTTCAAAATAAGAACATTTTCTGTAAAAGTGATAACACAATTTTAATAATCTCAGAGCACAGCAAATGATTCGGTGGACTTGAATGCTGCATAAAAACTATTGACACAGTACTTCATCTTTAAAACTGATACACACATGCCCCAAAAGCTAATAAAGTTCATTCTAATACAAACGAGGAAGTAAAATAGTATATCATAGCCTGTGATAGCATTGGCTCCTGATCATATAACTGTAGCCCAGGGACAAAGAAAATTGAAGTGATTTAGAAAGGTACCCGGTAGGATATATCTGATATTAGGCAGTTTGCTGAAGCAAAACAGTAATGTCAGAGAGATACAAAGGTGTAAAATCCATTTGACTGTGTCCAAGTGCTTCTACTCTCTGACCTTAATGTCTCCAGATGAACTCCCCTTAGGGTCAGCTGGATAATGCTTAATAACCTATGGCCAGAAACTGCCAGGACCTGCTAAGGATCACAGTCTTCACTTTTGTGTTTTAGCTACTGTATTCATATTAAGAATTTTAAGCCATTTCTATTTGAAAAGATATTATCTTTCATCTCAGTTTTTACTGCTCCACACTTAATATGAAACAGAGCAAAACAGGAATGCCATCTATGGTTCATTAGGTTTTATATTAACCACCCGATGAAAAGAATATATGGGAATATTAAGTATTAATGGTAAATGGCAGCACTTGCTTATATGTTTGCCTTGGTTTTCATTTCTAGGTTCAGGTGGACAACGAGGGGTTTGATTGCTAATTCTCAGCTAGAGCTCCTGTGCAGGGAAGACCCAGGAGATGAGCAGACCTTCAATGAGAGGGGATTTGAGTCTTTTAGGAACAAAGGAAATGTAAGCGTTCAGTGCTGTCTTTGAAGCTGGGAAAGATGTGTTCTCACTGAAGGAGACTGGTGTCAGCTCCAGAGCTGGTGTGTGTGATTAACTCTGCTGTGGGCTCTCAGAGGGGACAGCAGGGGCTCTGAGAGGCAGCAGCAGAGTCGGTGCTGCAGCAGGAGCACGGCACAGCCAGAGCAGGAGAGGAGCAGAGGGAGACGGGGACTGCACCTGGCTGCAGTCCCAGAGCCAGGCTGGGAGCTCACCTGTGCTCCCCCAGCACCACCACTCCTGAAATCACAGCAGGTGGCTCAGGTCCTACCCCGTGCAGATTTCCATTGTTTAGCTCATGGGACACACCAACAACACACAGCAATATTTGCTTCCCATTTATCCTCTTTGCAATGTAATCTCACCAGCCCGTGGAATTGCAGTGATGCTGCTTCATGTCTCATTTCATTATAAAATCAATCCTATTGCAAAAACATTGATTGGATAAAAGACACTCTAAGTATTAATGCCTTCTCTGACACAAGAAGGACGCTTTTTTATGCTTGGCTCGTCTTGAACAAGAAATTCTGGTTCAATGAGGAAAGTCATAGAAGCATTTAGGCTGGAAAAGACCTCTGAGGCCATCAAGTCTGAGCATTAATTCCCATTGCAGGGCACATAATTCCCAATTTTGTTCCTTCTCCAGGTCACATCACCTGGCTTTCTCTTCGGTGGCAATGGAAGTGATTTCCACCTGTTATTAGCACTGTATTTCTGGAAGCTCTGTGAATCAATGTTTACCTTAATGAAAGACATAAATTACCCACATTGGCTCTTGTATTGGCCAGCTGCATGGAGCTATCCCACAGCTGTACTTCCTCTGCCATTTCTTCCTTTAAAATACACATTCTGATAAGCAGCATTGATCAGGCAGTATTGAAATGAATGCACAGATATAAATATTTGATAAAAGAAAAGGCAAAGTGCACAGGGAATCATAACCCAGAAATGATCATTCCTACCAGAAGACACATTCATCCACTAATCTTGTCATTTCCAGTGAAGCCTCAGAGCTGCTGGTTTTCCTTAATCCAGAAACTGCATTCCAGTTTTCCTGCAGACTGATATTTCTCTGCATCTAAACCAATGTCCTCAATAAGAATTTTACAAACAGAATGGAAGTTAGAATACAAATATTAATGAATGAGATTATCTAGTAACAGACAAAATAAGTGGTTGTGTTTCTTTGAATTCTTTGAAAGTTGTATTATTGGTTGAGAATTTTCATCCTTGTGGCTGCAGCATGAACCTGGCATGCAGAACTTGAAAGTTTGTGTGATTTATGGTGTGACTGTATTTATTTTAAATATTTTTATGGTTTGAGTTGCAGTTTGACTGTTTTGGGGTGTTAGGTATAGCTGGAAAATAAGATTTTGATGACATTTCTTATCCCCTGCCTATCTTTGCTCTCCTCTGTTGTTTCCCTAAACAAGAGGGTTCTGCAGAGTGCTGTGCTCTCTTTTCAAATTATTTGTGTCTGTTCTGACCATGATGATGACAGAAAACTCAGACTCAGTTTGGGACACAAATGTACTGCACTGCACATGCATATCTTGAGGAACAATCACATGGCTGGGGGATAGAGACTGGATTTCTGAGAAATGCACCTATAAAAACATTAATAAATCACAGATGAAGCCCAGATGATGCCTACTTAAAACACTACCTTGGTTGCCAGGATGATGATCAACACAATTTTCTGTGCTGTTTAATGTTTTATTCTGTTTCCTGGCTGTAGTTAGAAGGTTATAAACTGCCAGGCATGTATCCCTAAGACTGAAATTCAAGTTGCTCTCTGCTTTCTTTGAGTTTCACGTTCTTAGCGGAGGAGAGAAATCACAATAATTACAGCTTAAAATAGTCTCATTTCATGGTGTGGCTAACAAGTGAAACTACAAGTAATGATGTAATCTAACATGTCAAAAAAGAAAATGAAAAGAGGAGACAGAAGGCAGGACGGAGCCAAGGGATGCGATGTGCCATGTCATCTTCTAATTAACTAACTGATCCTTTAAACTGTCAAAATCAGCCAGGAAATCCATGGCCCAGTGTCTTATTAATATTCATACTGGGCCATGAGAAGCTCTGATTCCAGTCCCAGTGGTTATAGTTAAACATTAAACTAAAAAAAAAAAAAGAAAAAAAAAAGAAAAAAAAAGCCTGGCTACCCGGGGCTGCAGGAGCATCACATTGATGGGGAAATGCAGGCAGGCCACCCCCACCCTGCTCCCCAACCTCTGCTGGGGAGCCCTCCCAGGCTGCACATTGATTTCTGGATTATTAGGGGGGGTCATACATTAAAAAAAAACCAAAAAAAACAACCAATTATTTTTCCTCTTGCTACGAGCTGCCACATTGTTAATCACATTAAGCTCCACGTTGTCAAAGGAAAGAAGGATGCATGGAATGTTTTGCAATATAAGCCCATTTTTAATTTTGCCCACACCAAAGGAATACGCATTTAATAAAGCCTGGTTGTTTGGAGGAATGGGGGAATTCATTTTGCCACATAGGATGCAATTCAGGATTGTTTTTGCAGAAATCTGGGGCCCGCAAGAAAAATAATCTTCCATAATCTTCTTATAATGCAATTATTCTCTTACATTTCAGCCTGCCAGTCTCTTCCTACTCCCACTAAGCAGTTTCCTGAACCTTGAAGTCTAAGGGAGCAGCTGACATTTGGTTTCCCCATTCATTTTCTGTTTAATTCTTCATGGCAGGACAATGCTTAAAAAAAAAAAAAATCCTCTCTGCTCTGAATTACATGGACCATTTTGGGGCCCAGTCTGCCATAGAGGGATGTGCCTGTGTGAAGCAGGAGATGGGGATGAGGAGGTAATTCAGCACCTTCTGAAGTCAAAAGGAGTTTTGACATCAGCATTTTGCAATTAATTTCAAGCCCAGACTATTTTGAGGGCAGTTAATCCTGTTTTATTCTTGCCATTTCTAGCTGTGCGTGGCATGGTAGAAAGCAATATATTATGTAGCCCTTTATAGCAGCATGATCAGTAAAGGAGTAGCTGAGCTGTAAATCACATGCTGTACCTCTCAATGAAAAATAATTAAATTGTTGGAATCTCATTAATTGATATCCTTTATTTAATTGATACACTAAAGGAAAAATATCTTGGTTTGCCCCCTGTTCCTTCTGTTCTTTTCCCTGCCCTTGCCAGTTTCCTGTGATGTAACTTTCTGCAGTTTGACAGAGCACTCAGAGGAAATAAAGGCCATATTTCCCATCTCAGCCCGCCCTGCAGTGCCTGTGTGGGTCCCTGTTCCTGGGAATCTGCTGGGTGAGGAGTGGATTTCCTGGGAATCTCCCTCCTGCTGCTCTGGGCTGGCCCAGCACCTCCTGCTTCCCACCAGGACCATCCCAGCAGATGGATTTGGGCTTCTCACTACAAACCCTCCCAGCCCTGGCTCACAGCAGCCCAGCTGGTGGGAGCTGAAGGAATTTTCCCTGGTTTTCCATCAGCTGTGGAGCCCGGCTGTGCCCCTGCAGCAGTGTCAGAGTATTCTGGGATAGCACCAGAACTGGTGCTCTGGAGTTCTTGTCTCCTTCCCTGGCCATGAACACACAAACCCCGGGGCAAGTCCTGCATCAAAACATCCACGCTGTGCCCACAGAGAGCTGGGATTTCTCTGGGAGCCACCCAGGGCTTTCTCACCACCCCCCCACAAAAAAAAAAATTATCTTCAAGCAAAGATATGACCCAAATATTTAACATCACATATTTAACTCAGTTATTTAAGCGCTATTATGGATGAAAGGCAGGCTCCATTTAAGAAAAAAAATAAAATTAAATACTCCAAAGTGTCTATCAGCTGGGTCACATCAGGCACTGAACTGTCAGACCACAAATCTTGAATATGTTGACGCTAAATGTCTACGAGGAGCATATGTTATGGATCAAAGAACACACTGATTAATCCAGCAGAGACAAAAGTCTGTCACTTTGGTCATGGTGCCATGATACCACAGAAGACAGCACTGAGGAAGCACATGAATAGAGAACAAATGCCAGTGAAAGTAAGAAAAGAGAGAAAAGGAGGTTACAATATAAAATAAGTTTTATTGGGTCAAATGCTTTTACCTATGGATGCAGTTTCTAAATGAATTTCCTATTTTTTAAAAAAATAAAGTTCTCAGGATTTTGAGGGGATTTCTATTATTTTATTAATATAATTTCTATTATTTTATGAATATAATTTTATGTTAATTCAAGAAATCCATAATTTCTCTAGTGAAGTTTGTCTTCCTGAGGCTGTCTATTTACACTGGTACATCATGAGGGAACAGGAACCTGGAATCTCAGCAGTGCATTCTGAGCTAGGCTGTTTTTCTCCAGTAGTTTGTTGGTTTATTTTGCATTTCTGCCAAGCAGTTTAGCAGAGCTTGTCTTGTTCATGGGTAGTTTTACTTCAATCCTTCAACTGAGGTGTTAAAGTAGAACACACTCTTCTTAAAATCTGCTTGAAAGCAGAGGAAGACTTCTTCCTTTTTAGTATTTTAAAGTATTTTTCCATTCAGCGTCACACCCCTGTATCTGGTATGTCTTCCCTAAAGAATGCTTCAGAAAACCTTTCCCATAATTTACAAAGGAACACTCATTTCAAACATTTTCCATTTACTTTCAGCGTTTGTTTGAAAGTGTTTCAAATATTTGCTTTTTCTGCATTCATATCTTCTTCCTCACCGTAGCATTTAGTTTTTAATTAGAAAGGGAGAAGAAAACAACTTAGGAAAATGAGACTTTCCTAAATTCAAGCTTTAATACTGAAAATATTTCTTGTGCAGGATGTATCAGAGCCTGTGAGGATCCCCTGCTTGTAAACTGGGGGATCTGTACACAGATTACATTCAGGGCCACCTGATTTTCTGGCAAGAAAGGGATTCCCAGCACCCTTTTTAGCTTCCAGAAGAGTCTGTGGTTGAGCTCTGCTGGAGGGCTCCCAGTCCTGCTGTCACTCTGTGGTGTTTTAATGCATCCCCTACATTTTGACAAGGTGGCCACCTTCATCATCATAATATCCTGTCCATGCATGTGCAGTTGGCTAAATTAATGTATAATACATGAACTAGGTTTCTCAAAAGTAGTCTATGAGGGGGTATATTAACTATACATGTTCTGTCACTTTTCCATCTCATTTGGGTACAGATAAGTTATCAGTAATCTCACACAAGAGATATTTCTGCGTGAGTGGCTGTGCATATTTTATGCTGGCAATACCTCCTTATACCATGGTACTTAGCAAGCATGTCAGAAAGCACATGCACCCTCAATTTTACCTGATTTTATTGCAAAGTGATACCAGGGGTACTCTGAAGGAATAACCACGGCTGTATCCAGGAGATTCCTTTAACAAGCCACTGCTCAGCTCTATTTGTCCTCAGCTTGTTTTTCTGCATAATTTAAAAGGCAGCTGTCACAGCTACCTGCTGTCCTGCCTGAAACCTGGACAGTGTTAAATAAACCTGACATTTGTACAGTGCTAAAGAAACCCCACAGTGATGGGGAGAGGCCCAGCCCTCACCATGAGCCTCCCTGATCTCATTCCCAGCAGCCAGGCTGGGATACCTGGAAAACCAACAGCAACAACTCATCACATCAGAATGAGCAGGACTCCCCTCAGAGAAAGAGTTAAAGTTAATTGCATGGTAAAGACCATGAGATCAGAATCCTGGGACTCAGGAACTGATTTATGCACTGCAAATGTGTATATCCTCTGCAGAAAAGGCCATTTCCTGTTTAAAAATGTAAAAATACTTGATTAAACTCTGCGGTTCCCAAACCAAACACATTACACTCTTTAGTCCATTAAAACTCTGCGAGCCCGTTACTTATCGTGCTGTGATGGATTGATTGTGTTTAATCTCTCCTCCTTCTGAAGTTGTTTTCATTTCCTGCAGCCCCCTGCCCTCCCAGCACCAACACACCAGCAGTGCATTCACTGGCCGCCAACAGAGCGGATTATAAAAATCTATTGTCACTTGGACAATGTTTATATGAAAACAGCTACATTTTGTGAGTCGTTATTATTATTGTTATTATTGTCACAAACCCAGGTGGAAGCTGGAGCGGGATGGCAATAAGGACACCTGAGCAGGCACCACTGAAAATCCTTATCTTCTACCATTAAATTAAGTCAGTGTCAGAAGGGCTGATGCATTCAAATGATGCTGCACTCTTTTACTCTATGAAAAGCACTCTATAGCTGGAGCTAAACACAGAGTAAACATGTTTTTTAAAGGAAAAAAGAAGTGGATTGTGACCTTTACTCTAACTGTCCAATAACAGTTTGCTATTTACCAAGAAACAAAGGTAAATACTATTAGTAGAGCAACCTTCCCTGCTGTATTAGAAATACACAGGGGCAGCGGTGCCGTCAGCCCTTTTGTTTCTCACACCTACTCAGGGACTTCTTGTACAGCTGAGACTCTTAGAAGTGTTAATCAGGCTGGTTCAAGGAATTTATGAAATAGAAACTCTCACCAAGTTGGAGCACAGAGCAAAGCCCTGGTGTTCAATATTAGTGTCGTAGATAATTAATTTCCTTAAAGATCAAGTTCAGGAATCTTTTTCTGTGGAGTTTCTGAGTCATTCCTCATTTCATGCTTTAGGGCTTTGTTTATTCTGAGATTGGTGAACACATACAAGCTTCTTAAAGCTGTTTTCCAGGTCTGTGCTTCTAAATTATTTCCTTTCTCTCTGCCACTCGCGCATTTAAAAATACGAAGTGCAACATCCAAAAAAAAAAGCTAAACTGTAGTATTCATAAGTACATCGAATTTCAAAAGCATGAAGTAATTTTTCAAAACCAGTGTGTGTTCTTGAGAAGGTGTAATACAGATCAATTCTACTGTGGACTATTTTATATTGAGAAGGGAAACTGTCTGCTGGGTGTTTTCACTTAAAGAGTTCTTAGTAGTGCCCACCCCAATTTTCCTCACACCCCTTTGTGTATGAATTCCATTGGGAAATTTCTCTAACAAACTTGGGGAAATGCTGACGGGGAGCTACAGACTTCATCATTCATGGGACACTAAGGTTGGTGCTTTTTCATTTCTCTTATTAAGCACAGAGATCTAGCTAAAACTCAAGATTTGCATTAGTGCTTTTTCAGTTCAGCGTGGAGATCAGGAGGCTGCACTAATGGGATGGCTTCTGAATTATTGCAGGCAATCTGAATATGTTGTTCAGACACCAAGAACAGTAGTAAAGAGGAAGGGAAGAATTACTGTTCTTCCAACAAACACATGGCTTCTGAGTGGTGGGAGGTAAGAATTGCTGTTATGAAATACAATGCAGCCAGAAATTTCCAAAAGGTGTCATGTTGGGATTTTTAAATGCCTAACATCAATTTAATTCAAAATGATGCCCCAATGGAAATGGGGTTATTTTATCTGTTAACTTATCTCCACGAATCTAAAAAGCTTTGACTCATCAGTCAGGTATAGCTAATGTTACACCTTTCAGCTCTTCAGTAAGTAATTTTTCAGATCAGTCTGACTGTGGGGCTTTTACAAATGACCATTTGCTGGAGAAAGGGAATCAACAGGAAGAAATGGTGTGAATTTTTCCCTGCTGCTGTGGATATCGGTTTTTGGTTGCTCTGGTAATTACTTGGATCAGACCACAGGACTTGTGTGATTGGCCTGCAAACTTTGCTCTGCCCTGGAAGAGAAAAGATTAATCTTTTTAATCTTTCCAAGTGTCACAGCACACCCTGGCATTGTGCTCTTGGTCAGGGGGGTAATTTCTTAAATCGCATGTTTGGGGTTAAAGTCTTGCTCTTGAGTTGCAATATGTGTCTAGGGTTTAAGTAACTGTTATGTGTGATTAAGAGTAATTCTGAGCAATTAAAGAAAACAGTTCATTTGTGGCAGGTGGCAGAAAGCTAAAGAAGATAATTACTCTTTTTAGCCATCTGTGTTAAGTGCCATTAGCAGAATTAAACTGGGATTCACCACTTTGAAATTTGAGGCAAAGTTCTTTTCCCTTAACTACATAATATAATATTGTCTGTAGTTTCTAATTACAAAAAAAAAAAAAAAGAGTAATTTCACCCTGCTTGCCATGAGGTGCCTATTTGTTAACTTTGTTAAAAATGTTGGCACTCCAAGATAAGATAAATTGGACAACTGCTTGTACTAAATGTCTTTGAATTACGTGTTGCCTCTGAAAAGCTGTTCAACTTCAAGTGGGTTTATCCTGAAAAGCCCTGATCTGCAGTGATGAACTTCTGCTGAAAAGAAGAAACATTCCTACCCTTGTCAGGTGTCTGAAATACCTCACTGCCCTTCCCAGGTCTGCTGAGGATCCAAGCACTTCCAGTGCTTCTGGCAGGGATCAGGCAGTGAGCAGTTCCAGGAATATGTGCCGAGATGTGGAAAATACACATCACCAAAGCAAAAAAACGAGCAGGGAAAACCTTTCCTGGAGGAATGAACACACAGTGTAGGAATTCCTGCCTCCTGGAAGCCTGCAGGGAGTACAAACCAATCCTTTCTCTCTCCAGCTGTGGGATGATAGCACCAAGCACTGCTGGAAATGAAAAGTACAATTCTGGAAAAGTAGTCATCTCTGAAAGTCTGATTTTTTTTTTTCCAATTTCTCTGTTTTCTGGTAATTAAAAGGAGGCAGAGTTTCATGACTATAGGACCTGGCTCGTGTTTTACCTTCTGGTATTTATCAGTTGTGTCTGCTCTGTGCTCTCACTTTGGGAATTAGGATTCTGGTAAAATTCATGTCACGCTATCACCACACACAGACACAATCACTGCATTAAGGTCACTCTGGAAAAATTGCAAATTTTTCCAAATACTAATGGAGCTTTTGATTATATAAGTACTTGGGCTTGGGATTTTTTACAGTAAACTTTAATCACCAGTAAGAGTTTTCATGTTCACAAGATGATCCCAGCTAATTAATTAATCTTTCTTACTGATTAATACCAACCACATTTCATTTAAAAATGGGTGGATTAGGTTAAGGGAGTTTTATCAGACTTTAATGACTGTAAAGACCAATTATAAATTTAAGGGTATATTAGGATTCCTGGCTTGTGTGAAACACTTTACAATAGCATTTTTTCATAACCTGAAGCGGTGTTTATTGGCAGTACTTGTGTAATTTTGTGCCAAAATTGGTCTTTAGCAAGGACAGGAACAGGACACCTACAAGGACACTACAACAGGGCTGGGTTCAGAAGGTTCTGAAGGCAGCACAGGACAGGGATCTGAAATGGTCTTTAAATAAGGGAGAGGTTCACAACCTGAACCTCAGTGATGTAACAGACATGTAAGAAATGAAGGGCTGAGGATGGGAGCCCCAAAATCTCGTTTATCTCCTAAGAGCACTAGGAGAAAGAATCAGGGCTTTCTGATGCTTCTGGAACAGCATCTCCAGCTCTGCCAGAGGTTTTGATCTTTTCCTTTTTCATCAGACTTGATATGAATGTCAGTCTGGGTGATTTGTGTTGGCAAACTTGGATTAACAAAGCTGCTTTTTGCTGTCAAGAAATTCTATATTTCTGTTAGCATAGTATTAAAATGGAAATGTAGATACAAACACCCAGAGTCACCCAAGATTCCATCAGGCATCCATGCACCTGGCAGGTGGGATGCAGGGCTCAGGAGGACCTGCAATATCTACAGGCCAGTCCTGACTTTCCACAGTGCCTAAAATGCCACTGAAATTGGATGTTGAGGCAGCAAAATCCCAGTTCTGGCATGGTATGAATGCTACTGCCAAGCTGATCAGGCTGGTGGAACGAGCTGAGCTGAATTAAACACACATTTACACAGATTAGATGTTATTCTGTATAAGTTTTCTCACTCTGTTTATTGTGCTTTGGTCTGTAAGTCATTGCACTGTTCCTTTAGCTGGTGAGATGTCTTTGTTTGAAATAAAAACAATGTTTGCTATGGAGGCAATATAAGCTTGTTGAATTCTAATGAGTAGGTTTATGTTAAATATCCAGGACAGTTATTCAAATCTCCTCTGTGAACCAGACATTCTGGGAGTGATGTGCTAAGCCAGCCCTGCTGTGGAGCTGTGTGTCCTTCCCAGATTCTTCTCCCTTCATTATTTCCTTCCTGAGCTGTGTTCTGGGACTGGTACAAAAGAAAGGAGTGGGAGGCAGAGATTGTGCAGGAGAACAAAAGCCCTTCAAATAACTCTTTTAGACACTTTTCACACTTTAATTGAATAAATTGTACAGAAAATCCTATGTCTGTGGTATACAACTCCCCAGGTGCTCTCAGCTACCATATCCACAGCTGCTTATATTCAAACTAGGTAATTTAATACACTTTTATCTGTGTATATTGTACAGTGTCTTTTAAAATCAAATGGCTGTGAATTTTGACTTGGAACAAAGCAAACACCCTGTGAAGGAACACTGCCTCCCTCCTTGGATGCTGCTGTTCATCTCTGAGCACCATTAAAAAAAGCCCTTTATGCTGCTGTGTAAACTCTGTTTTCAGCCCCTGCGTAATGCCACTAACATGACATCCATGCACAAAAAAATGTATGGCTCGTGGCAGTTGGCAAATCAGCTCCTGCCTGGTGCTCCCCAAGGGGAGGGATTCATGCATGAGGCTTCCAAAAGAAGGGTCATGATTCAGTTTGGCAGGGCCATAGCCTGGACACATTTTCCTTTAATTGCTCCTTGTCATGTGAGATGTGGTCCTGGGTGACACTGTGGCTAGAATAACACAGAAAATAAATGCTCACTATCTCATCCATGCCAGAATCTCTAAATGCTCTGTTTATTTTGCCAGTGATCGTTAAAGAAAAAATAATTAGTGTTTCATTTTCTCCCATCTTTTTTCCTTTTTCCTTTTTTTCTGAGCGATGCAGGAGTCAACATAAAGGAATGGCAGCACATGAAAACATTTTTCTGGCTGATCCCTAATCTTACAGACAAACTGCTCGTGCCTCACTTTGTAACTTCATCAGCACAGGGAAGAGAGGCTAAAGATATTTCCTAAATGTCCCTGTAAAGCCTGATGGCCAGGGATGTCCTACAGGTCCTTCACAGCAGGAATCGCTGTAATTGTCAGCTCCATGTCCCTCCCCTGAAGAGCTGCTCTGCTGAAGGCAAGGAAAGAAATGTGAACAAGATTTTACAAATTTGGCATATGGCAGAGCAACTGCAGAGGCTGGAAGTGGCTCAGCAGCTACAAACTACAGGGAACAGCATAATTCTGAACATAATGAAACTCCCTGTGCACCTGGGCACCCTGCACACCAGGCTGGGTTTGTTGGAAGTGCAGTTTTAGAACTGGGGAGGAAGGAACTGCCTCTGCTCCAGAGTGAATTTGCTGGAGATGAGGAACATTACAGGGAGGGATGGGAATGTTTTGTTTTTTTTTTTGTATTACCACATGACTGAGATACATTCTCAGGTAAGACATGGTGCCTCCAGGAGGCAATGCTCTGGTTTGCATGTTATTGCAGGCTTCTTACAGTTCCTTTACTGGGCTCCGATGATATAAACTGATATAAAATGATATAAACTGACCATGAAGGGCTGCAGAGATTCCACTGTCATCACTGAACCATTGGTACAGAAGTGTCCTGACCTGTTTGATGGCTGAGCTCTGCCAGGGAACACTGGCCTGGCCTTGGGGCAGCTGGAGAAGCTCCAGCCCAGGAGGGTGAGGGTGGCTGAGGGACAGGACCCTTGGCAGAGCAGCAGGGCAGGCAGCAGAGGGGACACTTCAGAGAGAGCACGAGCAGTGACCCAAAAAGTCATCCAGAAGAGCCAGACCACCCTGGCTTTCCAACTGATCCTTTACAGGCACCAGGAGAAAGGTCTTTGTCTCACTTGTCCCCAGCCAGCTCCTTGTGCAATTATCATTAAGAGTGTTTCAAGTGTTTGAAGGAATTGGCCATTTAATTGTATGAAAGCAAAGGTTTAACCACAAAAGCTGCCAGGCACTCCCACAATTATCATTTATCAGCCAAACAGAATGTCCTCAGGTTATGTATTCATCAAATGGTTATTGATTTAAGCTTTGGGCATTTTACAAGATTAGAAATTATTACTTGTGATTTAAATAGTGTTTAGAGGACAGAAATCAAATATAAACCAGTGTGTTTATAAAATGACAGGCTTTCATAAAATTGCACAACAGAAATATTGTAGAACAGGAGCCTCCTTCCAGTGCTTTGAAACTAAAGAATGGTCCCCATACACAATTAGCCAAGTATTAAAAATTCAGTGGGCTCATTTTTCATGTCAAGGGTGCTCTTCCCCGTGACTCTGTTCAAAGTATTAGAGAATATCAGGTATGCTGAAAATCTCTGGAATTAATGTGAGAACACAAAAACATGAAAGGCTTCTTCTCCTGCTTCTTCCTCTTCTCTTGTTCTAACAGTCTAATTAGTCAGAAACACCTGAAAAATGACAAAACTCTTTTGGTTTTCATTTGAAATCTAGACAGCAGTCATGGGTTGGGTGTTTGGACTCTGCTGGAACTGGTGGCTGCTCACTCAGGAGAGATGCTGGCAAATGATGAGGGAAATGCTCCCAGCCAGGGCGAGGAGAGATCACCCCACACAGCAATGCTGAACTCCCTGGCAGGACAAAGTTCTGTCCAGGATGGAGAAATGCATAAATTACCTAGTGAACCATGCCTCTGACACAGCTCAATGCCATCAAAGTAACCACGTCCTGAAGGTGCAGCTGGTCCGTGGGCAGGGCTCAGAGAGGACATCCCAGGTGCTGAGGATGAACCCAGCCAGCCCAGGGAGTCCCTGCCTGCCTCCAACACCACCCAGAGGGGCAGCCTGGAACATTCCCTGCTCCCAGCCCCTCTGGAAGCTCCCTGGAGGCTGTGTTCATACACACAAAAGCTGTTATCATTTCATGTTTTTCCTTGGCCTTTGTAGGCTTGGCCTCTCCAAGTGTGACATTTGTTTGCAGGTGGGACGTGTTTTAAGTGAAGGACATTTCTCACAGCAATTTGTCTGTGTCTAAAGAGCCCGGGGCAGGGGGTAGACATTTACTTAAAGAATCTTTAGACTACTTTAACCAGGCCTTTGGGACCTCCTTAGTGACCAGCCTATAACATGGCCTTCTGTAGCATTTCTCTGTGCTATTTCCTTTAATTGACTAACCTCAACTCTGGCTGTTCAAAATCACTTTAACCCAAACATGCCCCTGGTCTGAAGCGCCTAATGACCTTCCCCTGGCCCTAAACACATATGCTGAGACAATGCAAACATCATTTGGAAGATGAGTAAATTCAATAACCCAATTACCACTGCACCAAAATACCATTTATCAAAGCTTGGCCACAGCAGTTCAGATCTTTAGCTCTCTCTGTTTCAATGGCCCGGCATTTGGGTGAAAGTAACTAATCGATTTAGGAATGATTAAATAGAAATTTGTAACACTTGGCATTATTAAACCTTCAATCTTCATTACAACTGCTTAACAATTACATCATGGGCTGTGTAAAATACATTAACAGTAGCTGGAAACAATCTCCTCATAAATAAAGACAGCAAAGGTATTAGACTAGCATTCAATAGGAAGTCTAATAAAAATACATATATTGTGGCATTATTAGTAGGTTGTAAATTCTGAACTTTGGAGGCACTTCAAGACTGAAAAATGTAAAAAGCCCAATGAGAATCCCTCAGCTGGTATCTAACACTGAACTCATTTATTTGAAAAGGTCTTATTTAGTGGCAGGGGCAGCAGCCTGAGGGTTAGAGCTGAACCACAGGTCACCCCTCCATCCTCCTCAAACAGGAGGAACACTTCTTCACAGCCAGCCAAATCCCAGGTTCTCTCATGGGCTCCACACTCTCGTCCCTGCCTGAAGTTCAGGGAGTTTCTAGTTCCACCCGCTCCTTTAGACATGCAGGGGACGGTCCCCTTTTCCTCTCTCAGTACCAAAACATGCAATATTTTATATAATTAATAAATGTTCTATGTACTTTTTAATTTTTTAAAAAATAATTTCCAAAATCCTCTAGAATTCTTTTACTGAATTTTCCTATCATCTTTGTCACAGCCTGACTTTCCCATGAACATCCAAACTGGGCAAACCATTCTACTAATTTTGGAAGCTTCACTTATTGCTAAAATAAATCACAGCATTTAAAAAAAATTACTCATGCTAGCTATTACACATTTGGTCTGTGGATCACTAATCTAAAATATATTTATGGCCTAGCACTTGGATGCTAATACAGCAGATTTCAAAGTGAAATATTTGTCTTATTGAAATTCAGTATTTACATTAACTTTTGTGTGTACTGAATTAGCCTTAGACCAACTCCTTCCATAATCTGACAGATACATTATTCCAGTAAAATGTTTGGATTTAGAATAACTCCAAAGAGCATTTAGAAAAAAAATACAGCATATTTTGAACAGTTAAAGTGAAGTTTGATATGAATTGTCACTAAATGCATCTCAGTCAATTTGAAATCCATAAAGCACTTTTCCCAGGCAGAGCAATGTGTGTTCCATGGATGTTTAATAACAACAGAGCTGTTATTAAACTTCCACAAATCTGATTTTGGGAAGTTCTGCTCCTCTTACCAGGCAGTTCTGATAATCAGCAGTGAAGTCACACATGTTAACTAACTGTAACAATATTAAACCATGGACTGATTGTGGGCTGAGGACTGGGAAAGGTGTTTTATCTCAAGCCTACTGGTTCGATTTATCCCAGGTCAGTGGCTGCTGAAATTTGTTCCAGCTGAGTGAGCGTCACTGTCCCATGGGAAGGAGCTGGGTGGGCCTGGATCAGGATCTGGGGAATCTCATTAAAATCCTACAATGATCAGCATCCTTAAAACACAGCCAAGATGCTAAAAACCAAAGTATTAGCCTATTGCTCCAAATCAACAGGCTTACAAGTGGTATTGAAGTAATGGGAGAGGAAGTTTGTTTTGCTTCTGGCTCTCATATCCCACAGTGTTCCTCTAAAAACAGAGCTTGCCCTTAAAAGGCAAGGAAGGCTGATGACACTGTTCCAGAGGGATGAAGCACATTTCTACACCCACAGCTTTAAAAGCCAAGTCCCAAAGTGTCTGAAGCCAACAGAAGGATTTCTGTAGACTTCAAACGCCTTCACAGCAAGCTCTGGGGAGCACACGTGTCCCCTGGGATCCTGAAGAAAGTATCAAAGAGACTTGAAATTCAGATGCTTCCAGTTAAGTTTATTTTATGACCACACCACACTGCATCAGATATTATCTCTGGGACTGATAAAAATGTAATTTGTGTAGGGCAGGGCTAACGTCACCAGTGCCCCAGCCAGGGCTGGCATCTCAAACCCTGGTGTGACAGAGTCTGTTTTCATTATTTTTCAAACTAAGATCTTAACCAGAGAATGTAAAATATGCCTTAACTTTCCATAGCCTAATGAGGTGTATTTGCATTAACTCCCCAGGCTTGAATACAAATTTAGGATTCTGTTGGTGGTCTGAACTAATTCCCACATCACTGTCTGTAGTCCAGAGGTTTTGAATCCTGTTGGTGCAAACAGGTATTTCTAAGTTAATTATCTAAGGCTGATCCTGTATTGCATGGACAAATAAAATATTTAGGTCATGCACCTATGCTTTGCATCCAGCTTCATACATGAGGCTTGTATCTGAAGTTCAGAATCTTTATTTCGACAAAAATATTTAGCAGATGTTCTAAATCTGAGAATATAATGACATCAGTAATTCAGGCATTGAAAATTCAGCCAGTGAGGAGCAGACAACTTTTAAATGAGGATTGCAAAGGTGCTGCAGCCAGGACTGAAGAACTGAAGCTGAGCACTTCCAAAGCCTGTGATAATGTGTGTTAGTCTCTGATTGAAGCTTCTCTAACACCAAGTTGTGTCACCTCGGACTTTTCATTCCTTCCCAGGATGTCTGAAGCTTGGACAGACAGCTGAGCCTGGTTAGGGGTGACAATGACTGGGCCTCTTTTCAAATGTTCAGCTTTGCTGAGCTTTGTTTAGCTTTTGCAGACAGTTTAAAGAGCCACTACTGACGTGCATCCCGCCAAGCTCTGCGGGGTAATGGGCAGCAGATGGGGAAATCCTGCCCCAAGCATGGCCAGGCTCTTATCAGCTCACAGGACACGGTCCTTCCTGCCTCCTTGCAAGAAAGACACTTTGAAATGGTTCCTAAAACAGCCACATATCCCTCGTGGTCTGGCTGCAAGGACCAACTGCTGGAGGGTGAGGACCACAGTTTGGGGTTACTGGGAACAGTCAGGACTCAAACACAGGAAAGATGTTTGAGTTCAGCTCTGTACATTTCCCCCTGGTAGTTCTTCTGTTTTTGTTTATTTACAGAGAAATAAAGAGTATAATGGGGAACAGTAAAGCTAATCGAAAACATTTCAGCTGGGTGTGTTTGAGTTGGCAGCACAATAATAACTGCAATAATCTCACAACAGCACTGGGTGTCTCAGAGAACGAATCCAGCCTTCACTCATA
The DNA here is from genome assembly GCA_003676055.1 of Chloebia gouldiae. NCBI lineage: Eukaryota > Metazoa > Chordata > Aves > Passeriformes > Passeridae > Chloebia > Chloebia gouldiae. The sequence goes on along the minus strand of QUSF01000031.1, from coordinate 2,786,319 downwards.
AATGTCCAAGTGTTTATGGAGGAGGATAAATCCATTCCCTGAGTTCACCAGCTGCTACTGAGCCAATTATCAGCACTGTGTTTGAGGTTTTCTGTAGGTGTTGTAGCTGTGCCTCGTCAGACACCTCAATCATCCGGGCACAGAGCTGTCAGTAACACGTTGTGCTGGCTGCAGACACCATCCAAGTGCCACCTGACTACCTGGCACTGCTTTTATTTGGGAAGAAACCACACACCCACTGGTGTCAGCCTGCTGTCTGGGAGATGCTGGCATGGATATCCTGATTATGTTGTCATCAAGTGTCACCTCTGTGCTGAACCTGCCCTGTTCTGCTGTGGTTCTCTGGATTGAGGGGAATTTTGAGGGTAGAGCGGGTGGTAGGTGAAGAGACCCATTGCCATGGGATACCCCAATCAGTTCAACAGTAAAATTAATAAACTGATAAGAACAGGGGAGCATTAGTGGCTTTTCCTTGAATTTCAGCCTCTCCTGCTTCTCCCTTCTGAATGTGTAAGGCTGGCTCTCCAAAGCAGCCATGGAGAAAAGGACATCAATCTCAATGTCCATCTCATTCATTTGCTAGAGCCTAAATACTGATGATTCTTACAAAACATATAAGTCAAATGCACTCTTTAATTCATGCTTGAAGTTCTGAGGACTTCATCTGAAGTTGTAACTAAATGAAGAAAAGCCCAGTGTAAACAGGTATATTTCTGAAGAGAAATTTCAGTTCTCAAATGTAATTTTTGTGTTGGTATCTTTGGCATTCTCAAACAAACTCAAATTTCTAAAGCTGAATTACAACCTATGAAAAATGCAGTTGCTGATGAGGTACAAGCCATACTTGTATTGGTGCAAATGATACCATTCCAACACAATAATCAAATGAGTTTCTCATAACCTCTCCTGTAATCCAATAAAGTAACAGCCTTTGTTATAAAACCTTTATCAATCTCAATCTGTAATATTTACATAGATATCACAGGGCATGAAAGGGACCTGGAACAACTGACAAGCAAACTGAGATAAATGACAAATAACCATCATTATGGCAAAAAAAAAAAAAAAAAGCAAAAGGCAGCATTATGTAGAAACTTTATCAAGTAATTAATGATCTATCTGGGAATAATTACATGTGACTCACCACTCCCATTTTCTTAAATGAATTTAAAAGCTATTAAATATCCCCTCAACAATAACCAGCATGTGAGATGCAGCTTTGCCTCTTTTGTCCACAAAATTTTATCTTAATCAGGGAATATGGAGAGTCTTGAGGAAGAGTTGGTGAGCAGATACAGCTGTCAGGTAGTGAGGGATGTGTGTGCTTGTAAGGACAAGGCTCTGATGCCTCAGGTTTGAGTTTGTATATTTTTCAGATTCTGTGCTGCTTTGGTGTGTGGGTCTGGGATTTCTATCAGGGGATGCTGAGCTCTCTGCACAGAGCAGGGAGACAAAACAATTCCTGCTCCAGCTGGGCCCCAAGGACAAATGATCCAAATCTCAGCCCAGCAGCACAAACCCCGTGGGCTGGAGAGAGAAAAACCAGCAGGGTGGGACTGCCTGGGCTGGAGCTGGAATGGGACAATGAACTCCAAGGTGCCAATGGAGCAGAGCTGATCCCAGGAGAGCCCCCGGGAGCGCTCGTGCATTTTGGGGCCATTTTGGGGCATTTGGGTGCAGCCCTGGCTGGGCTCTGGTGCTGCCCAAGGTGGATCCATGAGGAGATCCTTGAATAAATCCCTGCTTTATTCTGTGACTCTGCCCAGCTCTGCTCTAGGGCAGCCTGCACAAGGCTGGATATTGGATGGAGGTGCAGAACCTTGGGAATTATCAGTGGGATGTTACCTGCAGAGTGTGGGATGAACTCGTGGATGAACTGCATCTTTTCATGGCTGGTACAAGATGGGCCCAGGGAAGGCCTGTCACAAACACTCTGCCATTTATTTCTGGAGTGCAAAGCCAGGCTGGGAGCAGGATGTTCCCTGATCAGGGATCCCAGAGAGCAGAAAGGTCTGAGGGGTATTTAAGTGCAGAAGATGTTTTATGCACAAGCAGTATGTGCTCCCCTAAAATTCTCAGTGTCACACTGTGAGGTATTCTTGTTAGGAGAATAAAAACAAATAATGCTGAGTGAAACCATGAGGACCTAAACCAGAGTGAATTAAACCCAGTGAGCTCACAAGCTCAGCAGGAGAGACATAAAATGTATTTTCAGTCCTTTTCCTGTGCAAAAAGTTAAGGTGTTACTCAAGGCTGTAACCTTGAATTACACAGAGGTATGCAGTAAGAAACCTCTACACAGACTGGATTTGAGGACAGAACTGCACAGAAGTTTCTTACTGTGTACCCTAAAGACTTTGAGATTATTATGAAAGTTATTTGAGGCACTATTTTTAAAATAAAGCAATTCAACTGCTTTTTTTGCTATCATGGGGATAGGGATGGAAAGAGCCTCCCCACCAGACTGACCAGCTCAGGTTGGGTGGCTCAAGCAAGGAATGTTTTGTTTTTGCAACTTGGCTTAGCTAGAAGGGAGTGCTGAAATACTTGGAGTGGTGATGGCTTTGTGAAAAAAGAGAATTTAGGGCTCCTGGGAGTTTTTAAATTGAACCAAAAATACAAACCATTTCTACTGTACCAAATTTTGTACCAAGTCCTGTATCAGCTCTACTTCTTCTCCATGTTTTACAATGAGATTATTTTGCTTTTATTTTAAGATTTTATCCCATTTATCTACCTAGAATGTAACCTTTAGGGTAAAAGTGTGTGTTGATAAAGGTATGCATGAAAAAGTCAGTGCTTCAGCTGCCTTCTCTCCTCGTGCACAAAGAATGCAGCAGAACCCACATGTACAGGCACCAAAGTTTTGTTCCTCATCAAAGAAAACTCCCTGTTACACTATGCAGCTGTTTCAGTTCATGATTACAGCTGGGTTTTCTTCTAAAGCTAAAATTTGCTTAAAAATTGAACAGAAATTTCACTTATGAGTCTACTTTACTGCATTTTACATACAAGCTAAATATCTCAGAAAAAAAATTATCAAAACATCAGCAACCTTTAAATCCTATTTCAAAAGACACAGTCTTTGCCATTAAATCTCCTTCTTTTCACCAACAAAACTGTATAATGCAAACTTCAGATAGTTTATTGTCATTATTGGTGTTCTGTATGAGTGCTAACGACCTTGCATAAAGCAGACATAAATTATTTTCACATGTCATCCCTCGAGTAGCTTTATGGAAATGCACAGAGTGATTGTGTACCGAGCTCTTCAATTAAATGCCAGAGAAAAAGTGACTTTGGTATGGTTTTGCCATTTGATTTCATGGGATGATCCCATTCCCCAAAGTGACAGTAACCTACTTTTATGCTAAAGGACAGTGGTTTGAAGGATCATATCAAAAATCTGTGCCTGTTGTAGCTAGCATTTAATTTCAACTCAATTAAATTTCAATTTGACTGGGGAGACACATATTTTAAATATTCAAATGCAAGCATTCAAAGACAATGTTTTCATCTGAAAGGAAGGGAAAGGAACACTTTTTGTGCAAAATTTAAAATTTTGTATCAAACCACAGGCCATGTTCATGTTGGACTTTTCACAGCACATCGGATATGCATAAGATATTTAGGAAAGAGATGTTTAAAAACACGAGTTGGTTTGATGTGGACAAACTGCCAGGAATGTGGTACACAGACACCCCTACTCAGTTTTGGAGTTATTTCCAGACCAATGTATGTAATGAGGGAAAGACAGTTTTACACAGGCACACTGTAGGCTACAATTAAAACAGATATATCTGTAAATATGTCTGCTTGTGGAGGGATCAGGTTTTGTTGCAGCTTTTGGATCCAGATGTGATTTTGGAGCTGCCAGCTGCCGTCCCGGCTTTGACCATTTGTTGTCCTCTCACTTGAGCGCTTGATTTGAAACTGGCTTCAATAGCACACCTGATGTTCCCAGAGAAGCCTTCTGGAACTAACGTGCTGTGCTTAAAGGATTCTCAAACAACTCCATGAAATGCAACACAATGGAGGAACATATGTGTATCCTGTTTGTGTAACTTCAGCTTCCCCAGGTGCTCCTGGATTCAATTCTCCCATCTTCAGCAGTTAAAAAAAAAACCAACCAAACAAACCAAACCCCCCAGATAGTCTACACTGAGTAATAAATATGTAACAACTAGATATATGTTACTTTAATCATTTTCTATCTCAGGATCAACAAGAAACATAAGAAAACAGTTGCATTTTGTTATTTGCAACAGATTTTTTTGGTGCAACATATTCTGATGTCTGCTCACAGGAAAGTTAGTTTTCCTTAAAGAACTCCTCTTTTGTCCTCTTAGTTTGAAGGAGAGCAGCCTTCCTCTGGGAAATAACACCTGAGCTGACAAAAAGGATTGTGCAAGCAGCTTGTGAGCTTCACCAGCTCCAGCTGCTGCTTGTGACAACGTGGAATTAAAGCCAGGGCTCCTCTTGGCCTGGGACTGGTGCATGGATGGACTCCAAGCAGGGCAGCACTTCCTTCAAACCCCAATTCCCAGAGATAGCCGAGCTCCAGGAGACAGACACACCGCGTGGGGTTTGGAGCAATTCCCCAAGCCAGCCAGCCTGGGCCAAGGTTTCCACTTCAGCCTGCCACAATGGCTCACTGTGTTCCCTGTGCCAGGTGCCACCAGCCAAGAAATGCACACTGCATTTCATCATAAGGAAAATAAAACTGCGATTATTTAATTTGACATCGATTTCTCCTGAATTCGTAGCTTAGCAATTATACAGCGTAGTGTTCAGCAGCTCCTCCAAAACTGGGCTTTTCCTGTGTGTAAGGAATAAAATCACAAGCTTGGAAGAGTTTCCCCCTTTCTTGTTGCCCAGCACATAGGGAAAATATGGGGAATTGTTATCTTTGGCCTCCGTATGACACGATGAAAGTGATGCATATAAAATACGTGTTGACAGAAAGCTGAAGTGCCCTGTTCTTTTCTTTTTGATCATCTCCACTTTAAATAGCTTCGACTCTGTGTAATTCTTTCTTTCCATCTAATTTGCGAAGAAGAAGTGAAGACAACTGTTTCCAAAGATAAACTCAAGGAATTAAAATTATATTGTTCTTTAGTTCCTTGCTCCTATGCTGGTAAATTAATTCATAAATGGAAATATTAATACTTATGATGAAAATACGTCCTATAATTGCCCTGCTTAATAGATAAAGAACCATGAGAAAGACAAAGCAAAATAATGAATTAAGGAAAATTAGTGTTTTCATTTTGGGCACGAAGTTTTGAGTTGCAAATGAAGATAAGAAAATGAACCACATTTCCTGTTTATGTTACCGAGATTCTCATTAAGGTGTCTCCTCTTTGACCTATGTTGTTACAAGAAAGGAGCTAAGGCAAGCAAGCTTATCCTAATGAGAGGCAAGAATATCCCTGGTTTTTCACAATTAGAATAAATGTACTGGGGATCCAGATGGGGCCTTTAAAATTTTCCACAATTATATGCCTGCTGCAGATAATGGCAAAGACCTCATTGGCTATGTTAAGGCAACACTTAAATGAACAGATTAGCAAATTTTTGGTTTCTAGCTTAATTTGTCCTCCTTTCGTTGTGTTTTGATGTTTAGTGAGTTCTAGGGAAGAGAGAAGAGGGGGGAGAGAGGTGATTTACTGGAATGTTTTCATTTCAAATGATAAATTTCATACAGCATAACTAGAAACATTTTTTTACTCGATAAAAGGCGAGCTGAATGAATTACAAAAAATAAATGGCAAGCTTATGGTGGCTTTCATAAGCATCAAATAATTCTGTCATTTTTATCTAACTGAAACACCAGTGTCCTTGATACTTCCACAACCTTCAATGCTGCTTCTCTGCTTATAATCCCCCTGCTTTCTTCACGTTTCCCACATCCCTGGCTTTGCCACAGCAGCTCCTCCAAACCACATCATTCCCGGGTTTCACATCCTTCTCCGTACCGAGAGCCTTTTGCCGGCCTGTGGCTCTGTACATTTGCTTCTTGCTGGTTTAAGAATGCCCTTTTTTCTTCAGAATACACTTTTCCTGGGTTGGTTTAGTTGTGATGTTTCTAAATATTCTGGGACAGAGTGACAACAGGAGTCAGAGATGTGCTCATACACCGTTGTGGTTCGGTGGCTTCAGAGGGACCTGTGCATGAGATATTGGTAATCTCCAAAAATCAGACTCCTTCATGACACCTGAAACTGGGTGTTACCAATGAAGTGAACAGGGAGGCTGACTGAGCATTGTTTAATTGTGCTATTTAGTGTAGTTCAAGCAGTAATTTCCAAACCCTTCACTTGCTCTTTTTTTTGGAAAGCCTTTGGCAAGAACAGGAGTGAATTTGAGAGAGTTTGGATGATCATGAGAAGGAGAACACTCCATGCAAAGAGTCTTAATACAAGTACAGTGGAAGGTAGGGGAAAGCTGCTTCCAAATTTAAACCCAGTTGAGCTTCACTTTATTTAAATCTGAAGATAATCAGGAAGCAAATAACCAATCCCTGGCTTAAACCTCCCTGTGGTATCTGGACCATGGGTTTATTTAACTGCACTGACTGCTGAAAACAGCCATTCAGGAAAACTTATTTTGGCACCATAAACAAACTCCAATTATTTCATCTTTACCGTGGCACCCAGCAAAATTACCAATAAATAAAACAACTGGCAAGGCTTTAAGATCCATGAGAGTATCCAGCAGTGTGACAAACAAAACAATCGAGTTACAACTGTTATAAAGTGGGTAATAGACACAGTGGGCCCAATTTTCCCAACTTTACAATAATTTGAAAAGCCCTGCAGAGCTCTTTTCACTTGTTCATCTTACTTCCTTCACTGGGGCTCATAATTAATTTAAACCGTGTAATTCACGAACAGTTGTTCCATTGTATTGTCAACTTGGTGGAGTTTTAAAATTGTAGGAGCACTTATTGGAAATAATGATGGAAAAACTGAAATTGTGTTTGCATCTACCTTGGCTGCTTGTATTGAATTAGCATTGTCCAAGGGGTGCACTCAAGCACAGTGTCTCCTGAATGTGGAGAAGGTCTGTTTGCACAAAATCCACAGCAATCACTCCACAAATGTCTGAACTTCCAAAGGATTGGTGTGATCTTGAGGTGATGGAGGTGCAAAGATTGCAGCCTGTCACGGCCCTGAGCAGTGCAGGCTGCCAGCCCCTCTCAGGGACAGGGAAACTGGGCTGGATGGGAGCTTATAGACAAGAAGTTATTGACAGTCAGCTGATGAATGGTAACTCATTAAGCTGTGGGAATATTATTGCTTGCAATGCTCTGTCCATACAGCTAATCAATTTTCTAAGTGAATGAAACTGCATTAGGGTCACTTTAATTTCCAATGAGAATGTCGACACAAGCACTTAGTGAAGTTTGACTAATCTATTTAAAACAAACTTAGATTTGTTTCTCTGAGTAGCTGTACGCAGGCAGCTCTTGGACAGGATCAACACAGCTACTTCAGGATTAACATGCCAAGGAATTCTGCCATTTCTCATTTCTCAAAGTGTATTTCACCTCAGCATCTTCCAGATATGGCTTCAAGCAGCTGCCCTTCAAGCTGATGTTGAAGATTTATTTAAAATTCAAAGGACAGCAGACTTACTTTGTCTTCATAGTAAATGTTTTTATTTTTTTCATTATAGGGCTAGATGGAAGCGACAAGAAAGTGAAATTAAAAAAGCAAAGGAAAAGAAGAAGGTTTGTTAAAGACCAATAATTGTCATATCAAGTAATCCACAGGAAACGTGGGAAAAGCAAAGCATTAGCATAGCTTGCCACTCAGAAGAAATCTCACACTGAGCCCAGAGACCTGAAAAGGCACCCTCATCTCCTTGAAGCTGATGGGAATTTTCCCACTGACTCTGAGATGGGTTTACACCCACACTGTCTAAGGGGAATGCTTTGCTGCTGAAGCACACTGTGGCAGCCACCCCAGAAAAACAGCAGCCTGCTGCACCACGACAGATGCTGACTCAATCCAAAACCCGCTCTTAGCTCAGTGACTGAGTTTTTGGCATGGCTTTATACCTGCTCCTATTGTATTTGCTACCTATGTAGGGATGGCACAAAGCACAGGGAGAGAATCTACTAACAAACATGAAATGGAGATTACAGGATCACAGAATAGCCAGAATATTGAACAGTGGCAGGACAAGAAGACTGGACACAAATGTTAAAGAAAATAAGCATTTCTTTCCTGCCCTGAAATATTCAGAACAAAATCAAACGATTAAACTTCATTTCATCCTATGAAAAGATAAAATTTTTGAAATGCATCTCCTGTGTTCAAAACATTGTGTATACAAAACCAATAATTTTTCTTCATGTAGTTCCTTTCTATGGAAGCAGTTTTGCCACTGCCTTGGATGTTCTGGTAGGCAGAAAACCTGGTCAGGGATAAAAAATAACTTTGTTGTACTGACTGTTAAGGGAGCCTCAAAACATGATGTGGCCACTGTCCTATTTCTGACTTATGCCTCAAGTTACCTGTCCTGTTGGTTTAACATGGATTTGTCTAACAAAAGTGTCAGATTATTTTAACTACTAGCCAGCCTCCAAGGAGTAATTACAGCAACAAAAGAAGCAATCACCTGAACACAGCTGGGAATTTGTTATCTCTTACTGGTCACCCCAATGGCCCAAATAAACCACAGCAAAGGCCCTGATTAGTTCTGATGGTTCAGCTCACAATCAAGCTTTTAACCCTCAACAACAGACTTGGTGCACCTCAGTGAAGAATTCCTCATCCTTGTACAAGAAATTCATGTACACAGGAATAGCTGGGTACAAAAGCAGAGTTTTGAAGTGATTCTCAGCCAGGTGCAGATTTCCTGCAATCCAGGAGGGCACAGTCCTGTGCTGACTGCGAGGACCCGAGCACAGGAAGGGTTTTCCTGAAAGGATCCCTTTGGAAAGGAGCTGCAGCATGAAACTCCAGTGAGTGCCTTCCCCTTTTCCTCTCCAGAGCTGTCTCCATGGGATCCATTTCAGCAACCTTGTCACGGCTCCATGTGGATGGGCCAAGAGGTGAAGGAGGGGGAACCTCTCCTGTCCAGGGGGATTGTCCACCATGTACAAAGAGTATTCAAATGATCTCATTAGCCAACAACCCTGCTTCCAGAGATCCTTTCAGATGCCCATGGAAAGACAATTCCTGTTAGCCTGGCATGATTTCCGTCTGATATTTTTTTCTTAAAAAGAACTGTGCACAGTTGGCTGCAAGCTCTTTGTGCATATCTGGGAGTAAATACCATAAATTTGGGGCTCAGCAATGTTTTTACTTCCAGTAATGTTCCTTTTGATTCTTTCTCACATGAGAAATGATATCTAATTCTAGAAAATAGCTGCAATATATTTCATACTGCGCAGGAAATCAGCTTGCACCTAACCCAACACAGGCATGAGAGGGAGTCAGATATTATGGAAGGAGAAAAAAAAAACTTTAAAAGTATTTCAGCTCCATTCCCCACTGCTGTTTTGGATGCTGAAGAGCCATCCATCTCTGCATGTCTACAGCCAGAGCTCATCCCTTTCCCAGGGAAGCCAATGCCATTGATTAGGAGGAGAACTGCCTAGTTAGCCACCCATCCATTCTGGAGAAGGGAGAGGTCTGCCCATGTGTTACATCCTCATCTCCAGCGTTACAAACAGGCCCTGCTTTGCCTGAATTAATGGTTACAGACACATCGATCCCATGGCAGGAAGGTCACACTCCCCAAAGCCAGACACATAAAAGAGAAAAATGAAGATGAAGAGCTTTCACTCTTCCAAGTGAGTGCTCTGTCTGCTGAGCTGCTCAGCATCTCTCCAGAACTCTCTGCCTGCATCCAGGCCTGGAGCTCAGATTTGCCTGAGCTGCAATATCCCAGTTTACACAGCCCAGTCTGCAACATCCCAACCTTTAAAAGGCTGGCTGTGATTACAACAAAGCCATGTTTTAATCACAAAGAATGTCACCTTCATGTTAAAACCATCCAGACAGTTTTCAGCGGATGTGGTTCAGCAGGGTCCTCTGAGGCTGAAGGGTGCCCGTGGTATTATCATTGTTTTATACTGAATGAAGAGAGAAACTAATTCACTGTCCTTTTGTACTGGGAATAGAATAATGCATGAGATTTTCCACTTTGAAAAGATATTTAATAATCCCATTTAATGTTGAGTTAAACATTTCATTGTTTGCCATGACTAATCCACAGATTTGAAGGGAAAATTCCACTTTAAAGTGTAATGGAGCTTCTCTGCTCCTTCACTTTTGAATTAGTACTAACACAATTTTAAAAATAAGTACCAATTTGTGAAGATATTTTGCAGCACGTGTCCTAACACACTTATCCTAAGTGCAGTTAAATAGAGGGTGCTTTGGATAACAAATGCAAATTCAGTAAAACCAGTGCAATCTTCACACAGAGAAACCTTCTAATTAAATGAATAAACTTATTCTGAAAGATGTTCAATGAAGGATGCAGAATAGGATTATTCTACTCCATCAAGCACCCTTTTGATGTTTAATGAAACTACAACACCAGGTAAATTATGGGTTTGTGTTCACTGCACACTTTTTAATGGGATTATAAAGAAAAATCCAATATATTACAAGTGGGTTAAATATATTTTTATATCTCTGTCTGGAGAGGCAACCCTCCAGAATGATCATTTAGAAATACCCAGCTGACTACGGGAAAATATTGAAAGAAACACACTGTTATTAAAACACAGAAACCACAGAACTGTTGCTATTTTCAATCTGTCATGGCCAGTGAGTACAATATAAAAATATGTAAATATTTATGGGTGCACAGTAATGACCTATAATAACAAATTCCATTACAGTAATTTTAAAGAAATACAACTGCCATAGCCATTTTTGCTATTTCCATATTTTTTTTTAATTTAAAAAACACTGTAGGTGTCAGGATTAAGAGGAGAGAGGCACTGAAGCCTCAGGGGCCATGAGGCGTGAGCCACACTGCACGAGGTTACAGCCCTGTTAACATTTCTTAGGAAATGAGCCTTATTATTCAAATACTTCAATTATAGGAGCTCTCTGCCAATTTGAAGCAATTGAAAATGTCACACCTCAGCGCAGAGGGTGATGCTGGTACCAAATGGTTTCTGCGTAGTGGCAGCAGTGATGGAGCTCCCTGTGACTTCCAGGGAAACACAGTCAGGCTGTGGCAGCTCCCACCTGGAATAACCCACGGCACCAAGCCAGGGATGCTCTGCTGTGTCTCACCTGATACCAGAGCAGCTCTCCAAGGCCACCCAACCCCACTGAGCTTCCCCAGAGAGGTTTGCTGTGATCACCGATCTCCTGAGCAAAAGGAGGGCCTCTCCTGTTGTCCAAAGTGGGTCAGCACCCAGCTTAGCTCTAAACCAAACAGAAACATTTCATCACCCCGAATTCTGCCCAAAGGAGGAGCCCAGCCCAGCGTGGGTGGGAGCAGGACCCATTTATCTGGCACCTACTGCAAGACAAAGTCTTTAAATCCTGGCCAAATGGCTAAATCACTCCTCCTCTGCTTGTCAATGCTTGCTTTTGTGGAAAGACAAGTTGTCTGGGGAAGGCTGGATGCACATCTCAGCAGTCTGAGTTGGACACAAGCTAATTGGAAAGTGCAGTGCAGATGAAATACTGCCACCCTGCTCTGCCAGCCGAGCAGCGGCTCTGGGTGCTCTGCACCAGCAATCAAAGCAGGGCCAGATCAAAAAAAAACAGGGTTTGGACACCACAGGATCCATCTTGCAGTTTCTCCTGAGATTCTGGTGTTGGATGGCTCCAAAGCATCACAAACTCCTGGGGGATGTCATTGGAGACAGACAAACGGACATTCTCAGGCACAGATTGGTGAAATTTGGAGAAAAACTGAGTTCATTTGCTTCTAAAACCTCCATAGTTAAAACCAATATTTGTCTTATAGCCAGGTGACATAAGTTGAGCTCCTGTATTCAGCAGTTACAGTTTTGATAAAGCTTTCAGTCATTGATGACACCAGTTCCAATGCTAAAAGCTCTTCATGCAATAAAACTTCGACCTCAGGGGAAAGAATAAGACTCTTTTCCACTGAATTGACAGGGAAAACATGGTTACCAGGCTTGGAAATACTGGGAAAGAAAGATTTTTTTTTCTAAAAATAACAATGTTATGTTTCAGCCTCACTCCCTGCTCACTGTATGGACTTGGTGCTGTCTCTGAAGAAGGAGCCCCTGCACAAAAGAGGTCTTGAGCTCAGCTCATGCAAAGTACTAAAGGAACATCAAACACTGGAATAATGTCAGAAAACAAAAGCTGCAAGCAATTTTAATTTAAATAATGGAAGCCCCTGACTTTGACTCCTTGTTCAGAACTGACTCGAAGTTGGTGAGTTTTGGTAGGCTTTGGTTGAGGCATTAACACCTGCGGAGTGGATGAGACTGAGAAGGTGCTCAGTGTTGTGTTGGCAGGGCTGGACTGACACACACACACACTTCTGCAGGTCTGGTGGCACCTTTGGCTCTCGCTGCCACCCTCAGCTTTGCCTGCCACACATTCTGTCACCCTCTCCAGAGGACGCTGATGCTGGAAGGCAGGGAGGCACCGGGGGAACAGCTGGAGGTGCTCAAGTCTTGGGCCACTGCAGCTGAACCTGCCAAACCTCATCAGTCAGAGCACACAGCTCACACATTCATGCACGGGTGTGGAGCTGAGCATCACCAAATTGCTGCTTTCAACACAGTGCACCAGCCTGGGTGAGATCGAGTAAAGAAGAATGCAAGGGACCGGCACAGCTGAGTGCACACTGTTAACACAATTTAGGGAAATACAGGATGCCTAAACTTTGCATGTAATTTAATCATATTCTTTGGGATAAAGAAAAAGAAAAAAGATGCTATCTGCTCTCTTGATAAATGCTTCAAACTTACAGAGATCTGATCTTCATCTGGTTTAACTCAGAGTGACTTCACTTAAAGTCAGAGGAGCCACAAAAGTCAACAGCAGATGAAGAGCTGGCCCTAGTTTGCTATTCACTAATCTTCAGGGAAATAGTAAGATTATGGACAGAATACTTTCCTTCTCCAAGATAAGGAAATATAATATCCCTAGAACACCTCTTATCTACCCTCCATTCAATCTGGAAAGTCTTTCCTCTTTTCCAAGCTCTCTGTAGAATTTCTATTTCACAAGCACAGCCCTTCCAAGTTTATTGGCATTTTTAATGTGTTAAAGCTGTTGCTCCATTTTTGGCCACAGCTCTTTCTTTTCCTGAGTCCTTCAGAAAGTCAAAAACCTGTTCTTTTCCTGCTCCTTCCACTCTTCAGAGAAGTTTCTTCCATTTTTGTGGATGGGAATATTTGCTCCAGTTACAATTCCCTTGAGCCTCTCCGTGGTGTTCCAGGTTGTGACCTCCTCAGTGCAGCGTGTGGCACAGGGCAAACTGGTGTGTGTGAGCTGAGATCTCAGCATTGCTTGCTCTGTGGCAATTCTCAGCACCATCACACCTCATTTATGGTATGAAAGCAAACTGGATTACAGATAAACTCAGGAGCAGATCTTTCCCACATTCCTGGGGCTGTGGTGCCATCTAGTGAATTAGTTATAATACTCTGTGTGTCCATTCTTGTACAAAAACCAAATTATTATGTTTATTTTTAAACATAATACTAAATAAATATACTGTTGTCCTCTGGCAACATTCCATCAACAGAGTAATCAAATAAAATAAATTTTTTACCCAAACAGTGCCCTGTAGCATTGCATTCCCAAGGCACTGGGGCTGCACATGATTTAACATTCCACTGAAAGTATAAAACTTGAATCTTTGATAAAGTCATTCCAAGCAGAAACAAAGGTGCTTTAGTTAGTGGCACCCAGCTTGTAGACTAAACACATCTCTTGTATAATCTGTCTTAAAAAGCTGTTGACACTATTTGCCACACTGGCAAAGGGATGTGTAAGGGCCTGTTATCTGCCTGGAGTATTTCCTTGAAATCTCAAGTCCTGCAGAGCTTCTTTGTAGCAGATGCTCCAAACCACCAAGAAAAGTGGCTCAGTTTGAAGGCAACGGCTTCAAATTGGGAATTTTCCATTTAACTCCATAGATGTTGTCTATTAAGTTAAATTCTGTTTTGGATGACATTTTGGAACTGTTGGCATAGTTCATATTTCAGTTTTCCATTCTCTGCAAACAGATGAACTTAATATTTTACAACAGTTTTACATAGAGATTGGAAATTGTATTTAAGTGATTCCTACTGCTGTTTTAGTTCATTGAAGGAAATTGGTATTAAATTGTTGGATATATTTTCGTGTCCATTTGTTACTACTTTAGTCTGTCTGAAGTACCTGCAACCTCCCATACTTCAGTCTCACCATTAATTAAAACTTTTCCAAGCTTAACACACCCAGGAAGGAGGACTGGGGAGCAAGCGTTGTGTAACAGATGAACTCATATAAAATCTAAATGTGATTTAATTAGTTGATAATGGATCATTAATTACAAAGCTAGTGAAATGAAACACATTGTTGTGGAAACACATAATGGAACTATTGAGAAAGAATGGATTTGTTTTTACTAAGTACTTGTCTGCTAAGAAAACCACCTGTGCAAATACCCGGCTCAAATCAGATGACAAGCAGATTTTTTATTGCTCAAGAAAGATTTGGGTTTCCATGACAATGCACCCAGGTCAAACCAGCAAATTATATATTTTTCTGCAATAAACATCTCATTTACTCTAAAAAGTTTAACATCCAGGTTTATAATGTGTCTAAAATATATTTATTAGCTAGGAATTATTTAATACAGCAGCTTCTGCCCAGAAATGGCTGTCCAGTGACTGGGGATTCAGCTCCAAGTGTATGGGATCTATCCTAAGCCTTCTGGCATTTTAAACAAATGCTGTAATGCTGTTTGGCTTATAGTAACCTACTGTGAGCTCTGGGGAGAACTAAGCAAACATTTTAAATGTTATACAAAAATTTTTATTTAATTGAATTCAAGCATTTATGAAATTACATTAAATTAGGTCATATTCATAGGTTAGCCAGTATTTAACATTTTCACCCTAATTGCCTATCCATCTCATTTAAAATTTAATGACATTATTGAAGAAAAAGGTTTTCTTGATCTGAGGGCAAGCATGCTTTATTTATAGGCCCTTTCTTAGGGGGAGAATGGAAAGTACAAATGTGTTACTCATTAAGGCCCACGTTGTTACGTGGCTGCATGACTGAATCACTGCCTCCCCAGGGTGCCTGCACCAAAAACTGCTGCAGTCAGCACAAGGAGGAGAAGAGGTGTTCTCCTTTCCAGCCTTCTCAGTCGAGAAAACCATGAGCAAATCTCCCAAATGATGAGGGGCTCCATGCACCAGAGCTGCCTGGAAGTGGCTCTGAGCTCGAACTCTGAGATCTGACGGAATTTTACCTCAGCCAGGGAAACAAAAAGCTTCCCAGGCCACAGGCTGGAGCCCACCTTTCCTTTAGGTGTGACACTGTGCCTTAGAAATGCTGTTCTATAAAATCCTCTCCTTCTCAGAACACTCCACATCCCACAGGGAGGAGAAGGAGCCTCAGTGTCCAGCAAATGTTTCTTTTAGCCTGAAATGCAGCTTGTACAGAAGTTCTCTCATCTCCTTCTTGAAATGTCTCAATCTCCTGAGTTTTTGGCGTGCTGGGAAGCCTGGCAGCTGCCCCAGCTGTCCTGAGAGCTCGTGGGGACTCCTCAGAGCACATTTTGCTCCAGGAAATCCACAGCATGTCTGAGTACTGCCTGGTGGATGGGTCACAGAGATACGGGGCTGAGGCTCGTGTGGGAGAAAAACAAAGGGAAATCCTTGAGGAAAAATGGCTTTAAGTTATAGAGAAATGGCTTGATTAGTGTTTCTGGGCATAGAACAACTTATTTTCTTTTATGGGATCAGCCCAGGCTAGATGGTAGAACACACCTCCTTCCACCTGGAGTGATCACAGTGACAATATTGAATCCCTAACCAGAGACACTTCTTGAGAGCAGCATTTCTTTCACAAAGATTTTCTCCTCCTTTCGGTCTGAGCCGTGTTCAACAAGGGGTTAAGGCAGAGGGAGAGTGAGTGCTGCAGCTGCAGCTGGGTCTGGGGCTGTGAGGGGCACTGCAGTGGCCACAGCAGGGCCAGCTGATCTCTGAAGTGGCACACGGGGCTTTTTCCTGCACTCCAAGCATGGGGCAGCTCAGGGGAGAATTGCTGCAGCAGCAGCAGGAAAAGCAGGGACTGGACTGCAGCCACAGCTCTGGAGAGCCTGGGTAGGGCTGGAGCAGTATGAAGGTGCTTAACAGGGTTTTATGGTCACTTTGGAAAATAAAGTGCAATAATCACCTTCGAGTCTGGAATTCAAAGGTAGATTGTTGTGTTGTGGATCAAACACCGTTTAATGCATGACATTTTTTTGAAAAGACTCTCTGAAGGTAGCTTGGGTCAGCTCTGTTCCTTTTTTCTAAACTTCCAACTAAAAGAATGACTTTATCCTCTTTCAGTAAGAGTACATAAATACCAGTCACACCCCCCCCTGAGACTTCTTTAGAACAAAACCTGAATATAAAATTCTTGATAAAAGGAGAAGTTTGCTTTACATAATTCTGCTCCCAATATCCACAACTCCCAAGTGGATAAAAAATAACAAAGTAAAGCTTAAAAGGAGAGACTGAGAAAGAAGCAGTGAAAAACAGGGGCTGGTGGAGCTCAGGAAAATCCCAGCATGCTCAAACACCCGACACGCTGCTTCCCATCCTCAGTGCACATCCTTTAATCTGAACAGCCCTTGCACCAGAAGTGTGGAAGGAGTTTAGGGGATTATCTATGCCCTGCCCATACCTCCGGTCCCACCTATAGAAACATTGCACAACCCAGTGCAGAGAGCATTTCCTCCCCCTCCTGTCTTTGATTAGTATCTGTAGCCAATGTGTTAATTACTATTCAAAATAAAGGTTCGATTCTGTGAGCACTGCCATGCAAATCATCAGAAAAACCAAAACATTTCTGTGTCCTGGCGGATTCCAGGACTGGACACAAGGCTGGGACAGTGGATTTGGCACATCCCACGTGCCTTGGTTTGGTTTGGGGTGTAGCTGGGCAGTTCGTGGTCAGTCTCCCCATGCAGGGACCAGGCAGGCACTAGATGGCTCCCGAGTGACAGCCTTGGTTTGTTCAGAAATCAAGCTTTCTAATGAGACCTTCCCCTCCTGGCTTAGAAAGTTGTCCAAAATCTCAGTTCCCTTCTCCTCGCAGACTTTTTTTTCTGCAATTCAGCTTTGCTTTCCCAGGCACTGTGGAGTTTGCTGTTTCTTGAAGTGGATGGGACAAAACAGGGCTGCACTGGGTTTGTGGCACTCTGGGGCTGCCAGTGCTGCCCTCACACATGGACACAGCTGTGGAAGGATTTCCTGACTGATGTCCTGCAGAACTGGGGTAGCCAGCTTCACTGGCACTGCCTTCCCTTGGCTGCTCATGTCTCTCCAGAAGTGACTTTCATGTCACTTTTCCTGGAGAAGCATGTCTGGTCCTTCTGAGAATGTGACAACACTCTCACCCTTTCCCGAGGCAAACAGCTACTGTCAAAATCAGCTTTTCAAAAGAAATGGGCTTTGTAAACAACAGAATGCTCTTGAAATCTTCTCCCTGTTGTGATGTGGTGACCACACAGGAGTACAACTGCTCCCAGCAGCACAGCTCCGAGTTCCACAGAAAATCTGCACACTGAGAGCTTTAGTAGCCTTTCTCCAGTAAACAGAAATAAACAGAAACCTAATTTCCTCCCTGAAAAGAGACAAAGACACTTTCTAAACATGGCACACACTTACGATCCCAAGGTAAAGCTTTCCACATAGTGAGCCTCTCATGGAAAACTAGGTTGGTGTGCTTGGATATGTGTTCAGTGGCTTGGACACAGACACTGGAAATGCTGAGGAGTCCAAGCTCAATAATGATGGGGTTTAGATGTCAGTACAATTGTCTGAAGATTGTAACAATGAAGTTTCTGGCCCATTTAATGGTGGCTGAGTGACAAGGGTTGGCTTTGGGAACTTTTCAGGACATCACGGGTGTTACCCAAGTGCTCATTCTCCACTCTGCTCCCGTTTCTGCTGGAAGGAAAGGTGCATGTGTGGGCAGAGGGGTCCCAGGGGTGGAATGGCAGCAGGACTGCAGGACACTGCAGTCAGGAGCTGTTCTGGTCACCTCTGCTCTCAGAAATTGTCTTCTGTAATTTCACAGTTCTCCGGGGGAGGAGAAATGTATCACTGCAGTCTCCTGCAAGTACAGTCATCACTAAAATTCTTTCTGGATGTGTGAAAAGGGTCTAATTAATGTCACCTCAATAGTCTTGAAGCCCTTTGCTGAGATGGGACCTACTGGGCACTGCAATGAGCCCAGCTGGACTGTTCAGAAAGAACAAAGCCCAAACTCAGACCATTACCAGCAAACATTGGGGAATTACCATCAACACACAGTGGAGGCATGATGTAGAAAATATCAATTCCTATTGAGTTTCTCATTTTCCCATTCCTTGTTAGTGAAACAGTTCGCAGAACTCCAGCAGAGAAGTTGGAATAAAGAACAGTGGCAGCTCCTTGTCCATATTAAATAGATTTCCTGAGTCCATCCTCCACATTAGATTAGGCAACACCGACGTTTAAAAATTTTGAACCATTTTCATTTTGAGGGATGAGACAGAGTGAAATGTTGTTGAGCTGCACATTAAACTTATAAAAGCATGGCTCAGTATCCCATCACACGCCAGCAGCCTTCCAAACTCAGACAGGAAACACCTGGACCTCTGTGGTCAAACATCACTGGGAGTGCACTGTACATTTTGGAACAGATCATTTCGAATTGTTAATAAATATTCATCTTATTGCACTAAAACACTGTGTGTCCCCTGCTATAAACATTGGTGGAGCTAAATTAAATACGTGCAAGGTTAGTCATCTTGACTTTTTTTTCTCCGTTAAAAAAAAGAAGAATGCTTGACTTCCCCTCCAAGAACATCCAAAGTTTAAAAACCTTTAAACCCCTGAAGATAATTCTATGGGATATACAATTTAAATATTTCCATTTTGGTTACATTTATTCTTTGTTAACACATTCTTCCATCTTTTCTGAAAGGCTCATTATGAAGCTCCCTAAAATGAAGCCTTTGTTTCCTTTTCCTGGGAAAAGCTTTGCACCTTGGCAAACATAGCCCTGTAGGCTCAGACAGGAGTTCACTGTTGCTCCCCTCACTGTCTCAATTTGAAAAACAAATCTGGAGATGTCCCTAATTAATGTGAGAGCCAAAGGGCAAAATGCAAATTGTGTACAAATCCTCAGACCTTTCCTCAAGAAACTGCACTAAATCCATGCCTCTAATTTTGCTGCATTACGTTTGAGGTAAAGGGCTCCAGAATCCTGCCCCAAATGAGATTTCCCAAATTTTAGGATTAATCATTTAATTGTTGCAAACCAGCCCTGAACTGAACGAAGCCTTGAACTTTCTGCTGCTGAAAGAGGCAGAACAGATGATCCAGATTGGATTCCAAATCATAACACAGATTTATTAAATATCATTATATACAAATCTTGCTTCCATATCCTTATATGTAAGGCAGATTCTTTATAGATAATTTGCACAGGTTTGGGGGCTGTTTCAATGTTTCTCTTGCCTAGCTATCTTTTTTTAAAGCTTGCTTGCTAATACTGTATTTCCATGTCTTAACAGCTCTCATTGTTTATATTTAACATAAGCATTCACCAATTTTCTACTAAAATATATTGCCTGTGGAAAATTAATGTATTTTTCAGTCTTTTCTCAAAGCATTTTAATACTCAGGAAAACAAGATATCATAAATCTAAGGAAAGAAAAGCTGCTTTCAATTGAACAGAAAAAAATAAAAGGCAAATCTGTTGTGCATGTGTGTCAACAGCTTTCAAAGCTGCGAGTGAAGCACAAAAAGCAATCAGAAAATCCTACTGCTCATACAAAAAATATTTCCCTTGGTGAGAATTCCACCAGCACTGAAGCAGCCTTAAAACTTGGCTTATTTTTTCTGTCTGTAGCTCCACAAAGAAGACTACTTGTTTCTATTTTCTGAACGTGTTGAAAACTAGAACATGGCAGCTGTAATTCTGCTGCAGAGCTCCCCCAAACAAACAGCAAAACAACCCTGGCCACCTGTTTTGAGCAGACTTCAGCTGTGGAAAATGCCTCTCCAAAGGGAAAGTGTTGGGGAATATTTATGAGACCCTAAAAGCAAGTGGGTTCTAGCTGAGACTTTTCTATGGACTGTGTTATTTATTAAATATCTGTTGCTTTGACCCCTCTGCCCCAGGGAGGTTGTTTATTTGTGCAGTCATCACTGCTGGGAAGAGCAGTATTTCTGTACAGGCAGATGCAGGATGCAGGCAGAGCTGAGATTCCAGCCTCAGTTGTTCCTGCTGGGCTGTGGGGACAGGAGGAGGAGGATGGACCTTCTGATGGACCTTCCTGACCTTCTCCAGACCTTCTCCTGGCCTCTCCCTGGGCTGATGGCTCCTGAAAGGGACCTGCCAGGCTGAGTGATGGTCAGAGGGCACAGGATGCTGAGCCAGGGGCAGCACCCATCCCTGAGCTCCAGCTCTTCTGGAGCCACCTCAGGTCTGTGAGCCTGGCCCAGGCAGCCAGGGCAGCTTTGTCCCTTGAGGGGGTGGGGGACATCTGGAATTTCCAGCCCTTTGGAGTGACACAGGCACTGCTCACACTGAACACTGGTCAGCCACCCTGTGGAGCATTCCCTGGATCCTATAGCAGTCCCAACATCCAATAATGAGATAAGTAAGTGGAACCATAGCTAGCACGTCTGGTCTGCAAATTGCCTCTGAACCCTCCTCTTTTCTCCAGAGTGATTTTTTTCAACTGTACCTTCACAGTGCAGTGGATAAATAATGCCACAACCCCCCTGCCCTCCATCTTATCCATTGCCTGAGGATATCCATGGAGCTGCTCCTCACCACTGCTGCTCCCACACCCTCCCAGCTATTGCCACACTCAATTTCCTGTCTTCTGTTGACACGAATAAGCTTGCAAAATTGCAGACATTCTGGAAGGCCATTGTGTTCCACAGATACTGGTATTTCCATAAGTATTCAGGCAGTCTGGGATTTACAGGACACATAAAACTGCTTGAGATGCCCAAAGTGTTCAAATAAACAAATAAATTCTGATAATGAGTGGTTCAAGAGCTTGGAAAGGCCCATGCAAAGCATTCTCTGGAAGTTTGTAAAGTTCTGGTTAGCAGCATTGCCTAAAAAACAGGAAGGATGAGTAACAGACTCAGACACTCAGCTAAAGATGGATAGAGAAAGGTGGAAGAGATTCCTCAGGGGCTGAGCTCTCTTCTCTAAATCCATCTAAACAGAAGCAATTTTCATGTAATAAAGGGATCATAGACCATCTGACATGAAGACTGTTTCAGCTGAGTGGTAGCTAAGCAAATCATCCAGTAGCTTGATTTGGTTTTTTGGCTAATCACGGCCAGTGTGCTGGAAATGCAAAGGAGGAATGGGAGAAGATTAGCTCAACCACCTTGAACATATTTAATAATCCTCTTTTTTTTTTTTTTTAATTTTTTTTTTAAGCAACTCCCAACTCTAATTAGCAAAGAAGGAGAAGCTCTCACTAACACCAGCCCAGCATCATTCCCTGCCTGTCCCCAGTGCTGGATATTCCCGTGTTTCTCATCTGCTGCCTCGAGCTGCTGCCAGGCTCGGAGGTGACTTCACCACAGACACTCATGTGGAGACCAAACGTTTTCCCTGCAGCCTTCCAAACATTCACAGGCTCACTTGGTATCCAGAGACCTTTCATTTCAGAATTTATTCCAGCTGGACTGCAGAGCTGGGCTGGGATTTCCTTGCTGGCCTTGCCCCACGCTCTGAGGGAAAGCTCAGGCCTCTCCTGCTCCCATGAATGCCTCGTTTGTACCGTGCTTTTGCCACCAGCCTCAGCACTATGAACACTCTCACTGTTACTCTTTAACTGCAGTAAATCAGTTAAAGACTAACTGTGCTGTTCCGGAGAAATATTTTATTTCATGCAACGAGACTGGCCTACAGTGAGGGATCTGAGTCCCAGGCTGGAAGGACTATAAAGGACAATGATTTTGGACTTTGCTGTGTATTTCTCTCTGTGATTTCAACACACACACACACACAGAGTAAGGAAGAGAAGGACTTTGTGCCTTTGCAAGCTCACATGTGAATACATCTGCCTTTTCAGGTAGAGGAAATAGTCTGCTGGGTCTAAAAAAATCAGCAAATAGGTATTTTTAATGAAAGGTTTCATTGTGCATTTCTCTAGCAAAGTAAAGAGCTAAAAGCAGACATTATTATGATAACTCCTGAGTGACCAGTTCAAACAGGGCAAACACAGACCTGCCTGATGGATGTTAGGAGAAATGCCTTTCTGAGAAACCCTCCAGATTCTGAATGACAGCATTTCATTTTTCCAGGAGCCTCTCAAGTGTGACCATGTGGATTTTCAGTGGCAGAAATAACCAGCTCACAGCTGATGTTTTGTTTTTTTTCCCCAAGCCAAGTCAGGAGAAAACACATAAATATTCTTCCAAGCAGATCACTTATTTCCCAGATGACATGCATTTTGCATTCCCCTATTTTCACTCCATTTTCCCTACACAGACACTCCATATTGTAATAGGGAAAACAGTTTATATGAGAACACTGGACTGGCAGAGCTTAAATTCTCCTTTAAAATCTTGAGTAAAAAACTATGTGGGAATCTTTTCATTGAAGATTGGAGTATTTTTATTTAGTATGAAGCTGTTAGGGAAGGATTTAACTAAACCAAAGTTTAGTTTGAAAATTGGAGTTTGGCACCAGTTAACTCTAGTTTTTGTTTGTTTGTTTGTTTGTTTGTTTTTCCCCAAAAGACAGATTCAGATTATATAATGGAGATTTTTCCATGCAGAGAAACCCTTAAACTCTGTATCCTTTTGAGATCCAAAGTTTCCTGCAACCAAACTTCCCAGCTTTAGGATACAGAGAGGATGGTAAGTCTGTTTTGCATTATTCACCATCTGAATAGGGTCTAATCCCACTAGAATATGCAGCCATAAAAGCAGTGAGGGATGAAAATCAACTCAACTGATAGGCAGGATGTCAGAGGAAAAGGAAAACCCTTGATGCAAAATACTAGAGAAAATGAGTTTTAAATCCCTGTATGAACAAACTTCTGACATCTGGAGCATGATTTAATACTGCACCAGGTGCTGCTGTATTTTTTGTTTTCAGAAAAGTGTATGACAATCTTGTATAGGATTTTTGCTTTAATTATCAGTGTGTGAAAACAGCATTAAGGAGGTGATCACAGTAAGTCTGAAGCTTTGCTCTGATTAACAAATTAGCCAGTTCTAAACAGATCAAGTAACAGTCAGAAAAGCTGATGACCCTTGAAAGCAGGCTTAAACTTTCATTGGACCACTTATTACAGACCACTTGCTTTGGATGCAAACCATATCAGGTGTGCCCCCTTGGACCAGAAAATCTCTTTATTAAAAAATGAAAGAGCCCTCGGTTTTCACTGGATGCTTTGAAGTAACAGCAGTTATTCCAAATAAGAGGGATTTTCAGGAACCAAAGAGTCTGTATTTGAAAAGAGATTGCTTACACTGGCATACTCCAATTTAATTAACTCAGATTTATAAGAAGAAAGTCTGTGTTAGTTGCATTTGTAATAGGAAATAAAAAAAATTAAAAAGAGTTTGTAATGAAATAGAATTTATAGAAAGGGAAGTAGTATTTTAAAAGTTAGCACATCAGAAATATGATGCTGTTGAATGCTCAAGAACTCCTCTTTTTTTATTGGGGGAGACCCTTTGCAAAGTTTTTGCCGAATGCTGAATGACTCTAAAGTGACATTCTCAGGAGCATTTTCCTGGACTCCAGCAGGTGCTGAGTTGGGCAGAGGCACATTGAATAATGAAGCTTTTTACTTTTATCTCTGTAGTTTCTCAAATTTTAAACTACTAAATCCTTCAGCTTCTCCTCAGTCTTTAGAGGTGCTATTTGTCAGGAAGAGAAATTATTTCTGTGCTGGAGTAACTCAGTGTAGCTGAGGACCTGTCTGGAGGATTTACTTGCTCAAAGATAATGTTCTCCTACACACATTTAAACAGGTACAAACGAGGAGGGATCTCACAGACTGGGCCAATGCATTAATGAAGTATTTAACAAACCATTTCAATGATTCTATTTGTGCAAAATTCTATTTGTGAATAATTCATTTTTGGCACAGAGTGAGACTAGGACAGTACAGCAAACGACAGCGTGTACTGAGCTTACAGCAGTGTGAGTGATCTGTTCATTAATTATATCATTGATTACAGATTCTCTGTGGGAATAGCATTCCTCCTCTGAAGCTACACCATCATTTGCTGTAGCATTAAGTCATGAGTGGTTTCACCATTAACATGCAGCTCATAATTGCTGCTGGGAGAAAATGTAGGTCCTGACCTTGCAGGTACTTCTGCATGAGTAACTTTATAAACAAATGGAGTGCACAAAAAGCTCTCTCTGGAAAAGCAGAATGCCTTTCTCCAGGAATTAGAGAGAGGTGTGTCAGAAATATCTTTACTAGGGGAGGGTGACGTGACAGAGCCACCAGATTAAAGCTGAGAGCACATCCAGAGTTCATCTCTGTAGGACACACATTGCAGAATGCACCCTGTGATGGGCAGCCAGCTCAGGGGCATCTGACTTTATTCAGGGGTATATTTATTCAGAGTCCAGAACATATTTTCTCAATCTCCAGGTTTCAATCTGCTACAGGATTTCAGTTCCAAACTATGATCTAGTCTAGCTTGGGAATTTTCATGTGAAGGCTGTTCCTGCATCTGGTTTGATTTGTTTCTAATCAACCACTGTGGACTTTTAAAATGTATTCCTTTGGAAAGTTTAGCTGATATTTTCAAGGAAAACAATAAAGCAAATTCAGCTTTGACATGCACATTTTTTTTGCTTACACAACAAAAACTTTTGCTTTCAAGTCTGTGGTGTTCCAGAGACACTGGGGAACAGAACTATTTTTTCATGCCAAAGTATGCATTTCTGTTGTAAGTAGATTATTTAAAGAAACCTGTCCTGTTAAATCCTGAAAACCCTCAGTGCATCAGTTCATAAATGAACATTGCCAGTATCAAATAAAAAAAGATCAGAATAGTCAACAACAACAACAAAAAACCTGCAGATCTTAGTATTTTTATCAGCTACTGAAATTACCTGTGGGAAATCTTAATTTTATGCGAGTCAGATCCATGCCCCAGCAGGTACAAGACCCAAGGAGGCACCAGGGAGCAGGTTTTCAAATTCAACTTCAGCAGGCACTCCTTACACTTCATCCTAAATCTGTGTCCCTGTGGTGGGCTCTGATTCTCTGCTGCCTTCTCCTCGTGTTTTCACTTGGCTCAGCATCAGCCTGTTGGTTTCCTGCTCTGTGTCATGTCCCAGCTCCCAATTTTGCCTGGATATTTATCTTTCTCCTTGGTTCTCCCTCCAGCCTCAGCTGACTGCTGTAATTAATGGCTTTGATATCTGCCTTATTTCATCCCTATCACTTTCTGGATCACTGAAATCCAGCCCTTTGGAATATTTACCCACTTTCCAATCCTCTGGTGGGTGTCTCGCTGCAGAACATGCACTGCTCAATAGAACTAGCACCCTTTCCACACAAAATATGAAATAACTAGGAAAGTTTCCAAAACAAGAGTTTTTCACAGCACCCTTTTATTTTTTTGTATGTTTGAGCTTGGTAAAGATACTTGCAATTAGTCATTCTGGGCACCTTTTCAGATTATTTTTAAGATACTCACACTTTACTAGCTTTATTCAGGAGGTTGAAATTATCCACACTGGATATCTGCTTCACTTTCAGTTTTGTGGAAAAATTTTCAAGAAGAAAAAAAAAAAAAACCAGGTTGATCTGTTTCTGAGAATGAATATAGGGGAAAATATGAAAATATGCTGGTTTGCACACAGGAAGTGTTAGAACATCAGTGGCAAATTGTGCCTGCAAAAGCAGGGTCTAGATGGGGAATTTTAAAGGATATTTAAACCATGGGGTGCCGTGCCAGGGGAAAGGAACCCAATGGACACAGAGAATCAGAAAACCATTAAAGTTGGAGAAGACAATGATGGGAGAATTCTGGGGAAAGTATGGCCCGTTTTTCAAAACACTCAAGTATTGCTGCTGATCACTGAAAATGAGGTTTTTGCAGGTGGCCACAAGCTGGACACTGCCCATTGTGTCAATGCCCCTCATCTGGCTGATCTGGAGTGCTGCCACCCCACAGCCTCACAATACAGTCCTGTCCCTTCTCTAAACATCCAGAGTCACGGTGTAACTCTAAATCCTCCAAGAAATCCCATCTAGGGCTCACAACATGCCAAATTTCCTGTCACCCACCACGGAATTACTTTTTTCCCTCTGTTTCATATTTGTACCTCCTAACATCCAGCTGTGCAGTTGGGGAGATTAATTAATGTTTGGGAAAACACCACAAATGGGGACAACTGTGGCAAAATTAGCAATTCTGTCCTTGCAGCACTGTGTCAGGGAATCAGTCATGTGAAACAGCCACGGAACAATTTGGGGAACACAAAAGTCCTGCAAAGCTGCTCCTCCCAGCCGGGCTGGCCCTTGTGTGCCCTGAAGGGAGCTTGGGGGGACAGTGTGTGATCACGGGAATAAAGGAGAGGACACAGAGCTGCCCTGCCTGTTGGGCCTTTCCATTTAACAATTTAACAATCCTTTAATGCACTTTGGGCGTGTAAAGGAGCACACGGCGCAGCTTCTTGCTGTTTGCTCTAGGAATTCCAAACTGCCCAGCTGCTGCAGCCCCTGCGCACACAATAACCCCGACAAATTGCTCTCGCTGCTAATCAAGGTGGCAAGGGCCAAGGGCAGAGTTCAGCTCTTTCTGATGTCCAGGGCCTTCCCTGGAGCCCATGTGATGCAGGGCTGCTCTTTCATGCCCGCTCCATTACGGGCTGCAGCGTTCACGCTCCGCTGGAAGCTGCCTGGGACATTTGCTTACACGAGGGGATGGCTTAAGGCTCCTGCTGGTTAATCCCCACAACGGCCCACTGGCTGCTTTCATGAGCTACCCTGGCAAGATTAAAGCTGCCTGGTTTTCTTTTTCCCCCTGAAGTCTGCAAAAAACTGCCAGTGTCATTCTAAAAACCCGCAAAAGCGCCCAAAAACGCATTTGAAAGAGAAACAGGTCTGTGAAGGATGTGGATGCTGAGTTTCCTGGTTTTCCGACCAGCTCCGAGTGATTATTTAACACATATTATTCAAAGCATTAGGAAAATGTAGATTATATCTCTATTATAGTTGGGGGGAAAAGGCAAGTCTGGTACTCAAAGCTTTTCTCCTCCACAGCCAAGCTTTTATGTTCCTTAAAGAAAGCTGCCATGCCTAAACAGATTATAGGGCATATCTGACACTTTTATTATTGCCTTTTCAGGAAGAAGCTAATATTCAACATGAAACAACACTTTGCCCTTCAAACTTTAAAAACCTGAGTGTTAACTGTGACATTTATAATTCTCACCTCAGCAGTGAAAGTCCTGCTGACATGTGTGAAAAGGTGAAATCATAGGAGCTGGAAGGCAGAGTGTCAAGCTGGGTTTGGCTCTTCTGAATGTTTAGGTGCTTATCTCCTTTTACTGGATTGAAGAGTAGCTGGGTACCTGACCTGGGGATCTGGGTTTCATTAGGCAGCAGGGATCTTCACTGGAGGCTATGGAGCTCAGGTTTGCATCATTCCACATTTATTTTTGGCTCTAAAATGGGGTTTGGCTGTGGCTCTGATTTTATTCCTTCTCATCTCACAAGTACCCCAGGTTTTCTGTGCTGTCTCCTCCTCTGTGGCTGCATTCCACATGAACTGGGGGTTTCTGCTTTAAACAGATGGAATTTTGGATAAGGTTTTGCTTGTGCAGGTAAGCATGTTCCCTTGTGTCATCACCATTTCTGATGATGACCAAGAACCAACACAACTAATTCTCATATTCAATTCTCTAGATAATCCCAACCCTTTTTCCTTCTAAACTTGAAGTTAAAAGCAAGCACATGAAAAAGAAGTTGTACTTTTCATTCTTTGAAATCCTCTCTTTGCTTTCTTATTTCTTCAGCCAGTGGGAGAGGGTACAGAGTAAGTGCAGTACAAATCAAGATATGTTATTAATCTGTTTAAATTCAAAATAATAGTCTCTGTACTTTCTAGCTGATGTTTCTGAGTCCTTCCACAATGTTTCTCCTACTGTAGGGGGCACTGGGAACGCCCTTGGAATCTCCATCCCAGACTGTTGCTGCTGTTTTGCTGGGAGCTTGGAAATTGTGCAACTTGCTTTTTCATCCTTATTTGTAAATGGTCCAGAACAATCAGCCAACTTCTTACCCACATGTTGGCCATTCTTCTCAAAGTGTGAAAACATGACAGCATTTTTTCCATCTTAATAGAAAATGTCTTTCTCAATGTAAATATTTGCAGATGAAACTCCCTCCTCATTTTCTACACTAGCAGCTTTTTTCTTCTTCAAAGGGCAACTTGAAGAATTTATAACTTGAGCTGATTACAAATAGCCCATTATTTTAGTTCTAGGAAATTTTCTCACTACCAGCCAACTGCTTTTGCCACTTTTTACTCCACTAATACACTTACTAATGGTATAAATAACTAGGAATGAAGAATTCATAGGTCTGCAGAACAGATTCATGTAATTAGAGGACAAATGCTACTTTTCATACATACATCCTTAATTAATTCTTCTTACACAATCATATGGGAAGGCAATCTGATCCACATCTTGCCTGTTCAAAACTGTTTATGGTACATGATTAGTCTTCAATAAGACAAAAATGTGAATTTATATTTTCTTTTGCACCCAGGCAAGGCTACAAGTAAATATTATATGACTTCAGAGGAATTTAGTGTATAATAAAGCCAATCAAAAAATCCAGCCAATTGCCTGGAAGAATAAATATAATCCATAGCTCCACAGATCTTTAATTGGAATAGGAACATAAATCACTGTGGTGGGTTGATCCTGGATGGATGCCAGGTGCCACCAGAGCTGCTGCATCACTGCCCTGCAGTATTTTGGAATTATCTCTGATCCCCAGCTGGGCAGGGGAGAGGAAAGACACAGAAGGGCTGGTGGAGGGGGTAAGAGCAGGGAGATCCCTCATCAGTGACTTTCAGAGGCAAAACAGATGCCACTGGGCAGATTGGTTTCATTTATTACCGGAGAAGGACAAAGAGAATTCAAAACTAAACCTTAAGACACCTTCCCCTCCTCCAGCAGAGGTCTTCCCAAGGGATGCAGCTTTTCCCCTTCTCAAATCTGTTATCCCAGAGGTGCCACCACTGTTGCTGATGGGCTGGGCCTGGCACTGGCTCCACTGGGCATGGGGGGAGCTTCTGGAATCTTCTCACAGAAGCCACCCCAGAGCCCTCGCTACCAAAACCTCCCCAAAAACCCCAAAAATGGTCAAGCAGCTTTCAAACCACCAAGTCATGTGAGAGATGAGAAATATCTCTAAGTTTAGATATAACGAAAAGGAAAAGATGAACAGAAAATGAAATTGCAGGGCACATCTCCTGGTGTTCTTTTTCCACTAAGCACAAAAAGCAGTGCTTTATATTAGCTAAAACCCCAACCTATCATTTTTTTAACTAACCATATTTTTTCCAGCACACTCATGAGCTGATGACAGCTGCTCAAGGCTTTCCCATAAATGACATTCCTCAGCATTTTACTAACACAGGCCTGAGCTGCTCCAGTATTTCATCTGTATGAATTAATCTCTATGAATTAATGTTATGGCTGTGCTGTACTCATTTACCATTACTTACATGCACATATATTCCATGACTACTTGTAACGGAATAAGGTTCACATTTTCTACATAAATACATACTCTTTATGTCTCTCCTGACTTGCTCTCATTAGCTCTGCACCAAATGATGTTAGACATGAGACCCAGTCAGTGTTGACTCTGGAATGCAGCAGTTACACGTGCTTGACTGGCCCTTTTGCTAAGGTTTATAATGTAGTTTTGTAGTTCATAATGCAGCCAATCTTTACAATCTAACACCCTTGCTAATAAAAATAAAATTGTTATGTAAGGCCACTGCTAAATAACGAAACCACTACTATATTTAATTTACCTATTAATTTCTGTGTGGCAGTAAATGCTGTTATAGAGTTTGTTTTTAATGTGAGTAACCTCAAGATTGCTGCCAACACTTCAAACATAAAATTTCTGCAAAGATGTTGAAAACAAATGATACAATGCTCTGCAATTTAGTACTTATTCAAAAATCAGGGACAGGCTCCCAGTGATTAAATGACAGTCCCAGGAAGATTATGGAGTGCACTGGAATGGAGAAAAGGAGAGGATGCTGAGCTCCCCTGCTAAATCATCTCAGGTGCTCCTCCATGGGATTTCAGCACAGTTATAGTGCCAGTTGTTTCTGGATTGACTCAGTTAAGTGATTCATGTTCAGCTTTTGAGCAGAATCATGGAATAGTTTGGGTTGGAAGGGATGTTAAAGATCCTCTCATTCCAAACCCACCTGCCCTGGGCAGGGGTGCTGTTCACTGCATCAGGGCCTCATCCCACCTGGCCTTGAACACTTGCAGGGATGGGGCAGCCACAACCACGTGAGGGTGCATGAAATGTAAGGAAGTCTCACTACTGTGATGGTTTATTTTCAAAATTCCACTTATTTCCTTTAAGGACAGTGTAGGACCTCCACAAAAGGTCCTACAAGGGCAGCCCTCTCACAGAACACAACCCTCTCCAGCTCCAGCCTCCTTGGATCATGGTAACAAATAGCTCTTTGTTATAACTGAAGCATACATTACTGTAAAACACAATTATTATCTACCTTCATATTGAAAGAACTCTGAAATAAAACTCCATAAATAACTAAAAGAAAACACAGCTTTAACAAAGTTCTGCCTCAACAAATCTTCACCGTGACCTCAGGATTCAATTTTAACAAGTTGGTTTTAATCCTGTTAGTTTAAGATCAAAGGAAAAGATTCATTGGCAGGGTTAAATGAAGCAACACTGAAGGATTTGGAAAAATAAGGCCAATACCCACACCAGTCCTTCTGTCCTAATTAAGTTTATATTTTTTATAAGTATTGCTGGCAGGAATTAATACTCAGAGACCTAAGCCAAAGTAGCTCACTTTAACCCGAGGACGTTTTTTCACTTACTCTGACTGTAGTTCAAGTTTTCCATTTTGAAGTATTTAGCTGAATTTCCTACTTGAGAAAGTAAAGCTCTTCTCAGCAAATCTTCCAAGTAACAACCATTTTCCTTTTACATGACTGAGTCCACACTGCTGGGCTTGACTTTTACCTATTCTGGTGTTTCTGAACACTTCCCTCTGGTAAAGATGCTGACCACACACGGTGCAACTTTCTCCTCAAAAGAATATTTATTTCTGTTCCTGTGGCTGCTTTATCAGCGTGAAAAATGGTGAGAAAATTAATCCTAAGTATCAATGATCTTTGTAGTTATGGGCAAGTAAATTCTGACATGCAACAATACACATTTATTGTTCACTGCTCAAAAATGAGCCTGTGGTGGGGTCCAGTTCTCAGTGGAGCTTGTGCCCACTCCAAACATCTGGCACCACTCAGAACATCTGGCACCTGGAGGCAGGTGGGCTCTGCCTGCTCAGACAGTTCAACTGCTGTTCAGATTATCTCCAGATGAAAACATTTGGGCTACTGGAGCTGGTAAAACCTCAGAGCTTTGCACAGAGAAATTAATTCCTGAAAACACTCCCTGAGAATGGGTCACCTGTGGACTTTCCCTTGTTCTAAAGACATTGTGAGGAGGAGGGGGAGGCTGGAGGGCACCAGTCTGCACTCAGCCTACACGGAGAATAGAAACAGACAAGCCAGATTTAGAAACCTCTGAAAGAGAAGTGAAGATACAAAAGTACTGCCTCTAATAATTTTATTTATCCTCTAGTCCTTCCAGCTTTACATTGCCTGTCCCTGAAAAAAAGAGCTGTCGTTTGGGTTCCCAAGACAAACACTTCAGTGCAAGTTAAGTACTTGTTACATCCCCATCCTGTTTCTCCTTTTGTCTGTACAAAAGCTTTCATTAACTTTCACTGATCTCATTCTATACTGTGGTCTGGATAAATGCTGTAGGAGTTCCAATTTTGGCTGCCTCTTTGATCTCTGTAAGATGAAGGATAATTTCCATTTTTAAGTGGTTTTGCTTGGCTCTTATACAGCCTAGCACATGGTGAAGGGTTGTCCTGAGACAAAATGGAGAGGCTGAGAGGTGGTGGTAAAATATTCAGAGTGGTAATATCAGGTCTTTGTGCTCCTTCTGAAAACCAGGAGACCAACAGTTAACTCAGCCCATCCATTTCTGCATCTGTGTGCGTACATGTCATGCACAAACTTAATTAAAACCAATTGTAACTGCTGAAGTGTAACATTACTGAGTATAACATGTATTTTGTCATGACTTCAAAATGAAAATGTGCCTTTTGACTTGTTATGGAAGTCCTGCTTGCCAGACATTTCTAAATAAAGCCCAGGAGACTGGATTTACATCTTCCCTCTCTTAACCCTTCTCTTAATCACTTCCCTCTAATTCCACTTTTTCCCTTTTTTTCAATGTGTGTGGCTTGAGCAGAGCTTCTTCTCTGTAATTGTCTTCTAAATTGGCAAAAGGACAGTGCAGGGTGTGACCCTCCTCCAGTTTTTGTGCACAGTTGTATCCTCCCGGGCCCCATTCTCCTACGAGCTCTCCCACATCTCTGTTAAGTAGCCAAGATTATCCAAAGCAGTCAGATTCCTGCTACACATCTGTGCCTTCCTGCAGCAATTGGAGCCATAAAACGAGTTGTCATCATGGTATTTGATAATATTCTGAGCCAGAGGTACTGTATGTTCACCTCTGGGACTGAGTGGGCTCCCTCTTTGAGGTGCAGAGGATGCTGCATCTCACTTGCACAAAAGTGGCAAGAGATGCAGCCAAGGATTTCAGAGAAAACGAAGGGAAATGTTTCTTTTTGTCAGGGATCCACGTTGAGCTATTTCCTTTACTGTGTATTTTGCAGCCAGTGCTCAACTTTCCCTGAGTGAAGGTTCTCTCAGCTCCTTGTGAGCGCTGAAAATGCTTTTCTTGCCTCACAGGCACATCCCGTTCCCTGCTCGCTGCCCTTGAGCTCCAGGGTTACACACCAGAGTGCAGCTCCCAGGCAGTCCCAGCCAATGCAGGCTTGAAAAACAATCAATACTGCGTTCTGGAGGACCAATTTTAGAGAAAAAAACATACAGTGTATGTTAGTCTAACAGTATTGCTTTTGCCTTAATTCTCTTCTCTTTGCTAAACCCAATGTTTTCAGCACCTGATGCTCAGCAGTGAGCTGGGCTGACAGCTTCTGGCGTGCACTGGTTTTTTAATGACTACCATCCCCTGGCACACACTGCCTCCTTTAATAAGTACCAGCCACAGGCACACATACCAGGGATGTAAAACAGTTTTATTAAATTAGGCGGAGGCACAAACGATCACAATTATTTTCTCACTAATAAAGGGAAATGTTTGCATTTATTTACACTCTACTGAGTTCAAACTGAATGCACGATCGGCTGTTTTGCAATGCCTCCCCACACGAGCTTTGGTGGGTTTTTAGAACCGGGTTTTCTTACCAAACACAGTATTTCCAAACATTTCAGTGTTCTAAGGGCACTAACGAGATGCAGCAGCAGTTTCACAGCCTTGGCTCCAGCCCTGCCCTGGGGAGAGGGGTCGGTGTCACCTCCCTGTCCCCACAGGGGCTGGGCTCACCTCGGTACCAACCCAGCAGTGCTGTGTGCTCAAGCTGCTCCATCACCTGCTCCGTGCCCGATTCCTTCTCCTGAGAATCCAATTTATCACCTCAGTGACTGAAATTAAGTGTCAACAGAAGGGAGCCAGCACGAGCTGTGCCCTGTGGCCAATTCGAACCGCTCTGCTCTGTTTCTCTGACCCACCAACAAATACCCAAATATCACTTATCCCCAGAGTTTCTGTGGAGAATCTTCTGCTCCTCTTCTACAAGCATCAGCCAAGGGTTTCACTTGTTTTTCAGAGCAGGGTTTCTCTGCTGTTTAACTGGGTGAGGTTCACTGGAGCAGTTTAGAGTGTCAGACTAACACAACCCCACCGATGGCTGCCGTAGGTGTGTGGGCTGTGTAAATCTGTAGAGGTGACCTAAAAGTGAATCTAAATCATGAGGAAAAATTAATCTAGGCCCTTGGCCATTAAATTTTCTTCATGGCATCACAAGTGCAGCAAGAAAAGCTTACTGTCTTCAGGATGCATAATGCAACTTGGTTTTATTTCTGTTCTTTGAGAGAAGTTTACAGGGCAAGGATAAATGGATTTTTATTCACTATTCACTGAACACTGGAATAAAAAACTCAGTCTGCTTTACATGGAAATTAGTATTAGGAGCTACTGCATACTTTTCCCAGCAGAAGATGCTCTACAAAAGAACTACACAGGGAAATATTCTTTCTGCCTAAATACTTACTTTGTTGTGCTAAATAACAATAGTATGTTATGTGAAATGTATCATGTAATATTTAGAAACTGCTATTGTTAAAAAAAGACCATTCACAAAAATTTGATCTTCCAGTTGGTGTGCTTTAGTCCTATGAGTAGGGGGTAAAACCATGGTTACTTGAAACCTGCAAATAGGACACTTTTGGACAATTTCTACCTGCAAATATGAGTATTTTGGAATTATCTCTCATCAATCATCCTACCAACAGCCATACCTAACTCCTCCCTTCTTCCTTCTTTTCTCCTTGTAAGATTTCTGAGCAACCAGGCAAAAATGGGGTAAGCACAGGAGCCAGCAGATCTCCCAGCAGCACTGACAAAACGATTTTCACGCTCCAGCATCAGCGCAGTAAGAGTGTTATAAAATACACCCTGAGTTCTCAGTGGCACATCCCCACAGCTTCCTGCTGAGAACAGCACCTGCCTCTGATCCCCTTGCTCTCCCTGTGGATGCTCTAGGGAACGTGGGATACAGATCTACAAAACACTTTGCTACCTCCTGCTGCATTGTTTTTTCCCTATAGCTCAGTGTGCTTCTTTCAGGTAACATGATCTCAGGCTAGTATCACTATCATGCTACTTATCTCCAACAAACTGCCCTTACTGAAGTCATAAACCTACAAGATTTATCTGTAGGTATTTGTGCAATCTCAGTATTGTATCAGCATTTTATAGGGTGTATCTGGAAGTTCTTCTGATTTCTCAGATGTATTTAATTTTCTGCAGAAGTGTAGGTAAGATTAAATGCAAATCTTGGCAAACAAACCTCTGGCATTGCAACAACAGAGAGATACGGATTTTTCCTTTATAATTCTACTAGAAAAACTTGGAAAATGCAGGTTTATTTTCTCCATAAACTCTTGCAGATCTACACTGATATTTTGTGCAGGATTTTTATCTACTTGAAAATAGAGGTCTGTGGTGAGAGTGGCCTGGTTCTCCCAAAGGATGTGGCATTGCCATGACTGCACACACATGGCCCCAGGTACGTCCCACTGTGCAGGATCTCCTGCAGCTGATTCTGCCACAGAGGGAATGGGAAAAGGAGCAGAAATGGGTTCCTGTGTTCACATGGCTGGTGTGAGCTCAGGGAAAGGCTGGGGTGAATTCCCAGCTGGAGTCAGTCCCACAGCCCTTGATGTCAGCGGATCTGCGCTGAAGAATTGCAAACTTGAGCATATTTGGATCACACGCTGCTTCTTTATGGCTCTGTAGATGTGACAGATTTCCTGTCGCGTCCCAGCTGCTCTCACTTTCCCGTTTCACAGAGCAGATCCCAGCGAGGGTAAAATCATGGAAGATGGGCCAAGCCACGGCTCTGCCCCTCGCGCAGAGAGCAGCTGAACGCCCTGGAAGCTGCGTGAGCTGTGCAAAAACCACGAGCACAGAGTCAGAACCCAGCAAATACTCCAGCCTTGGAAATGTCTGGAATGAGCCTGGATGGCCGGAGGAGGCTGCGCAGGCTGCGGGCTGTGATTTATGTTTGCTTCCAGGTGCATGTAAATTTTCCATCCCCCATATAGACTCCAGCTCTGGGCTACAGTCACAAGAGATTAAAATTCCTCTGTGTTTTCTGGAACTATCAGCCTGGGATAGCAAAAGGGAGCCTGGGAAGCAGCGTTTGTTTGGTGCTCACAGGAATCCTTCACAGATACATGTATTTTCTTAGCGTTTCGTATTAGCATGAATAAAAATATTCCATTTGGGTGAGCTGTTATTTTAGCTAATTTCCTGCAGACTCTCTCCAGCCCTCTCCTTGGTGAATGGTGAATAACTCTTCAGTGGAGCCCAGCACTTTCAGCCCCTGCTGCTTAGAATAGCTCCCTGCTTCTCAAGTATTAATTATGTCTGGTTATGTTTAAATGTCATTAAAATATGCAGCAAGTGATCTACAGGGATTCGTATTTCTACCCAAAATCGAACCTGCACCTTAACTTCCCGCTGCAGGAATCTGGGATGGGTTTTTCCCGCTGTGCCTGTTGCAAACATCTGCCACTTCTGAACACTGAATAGAGCCCTTGCAATCCAAATTTTAACATTGTAACCCAACGCTTTTAAGAGAGAATATTGCCATTTTATTCATAAACTGTTTCGAGAGAGGAAAGGGGGAGCAGAGGCGAGGAAGGAAGCCAAGAGAG
The DNA here is from genome assembly GCA_003676055.1 of Chloebia gouldiae. Classification (NCBI taxonomy): domain Eukaryota; kingdom Metazoa; phylum Chordata; class Aves; order Passeriformes; family Passeridae; genus Chloebia; species Chloebia gouldiae. The sequence goes on along the minus strand of QUSF01000031.1, from coordinate 2,749,500 downwards.
CTTTGAGTTGCTTTCTGTTTTCAAGTGTCTTGGGGAGCGCTGTGCCAAGAAAAACAGAGTCCAGAGCAGTGAGCAGCGGGGAGATCCTGTTACAGCAGCCCAGCACCTCGGGAGACAGGGCTGCCTCCGGCAAGGAGGAAAGGAGGGGAGGAACAGGGACCTGGCTGCCTCTGCACCCCAACAGCTGCTTTTTAGGGGGGTGGTTAATGACTGGGACCCCATTCTTCACACCATGGCAGCTCAGCGGGGTGTTCATGTGGGCAAGGCAAGTGAAATCTGGCCCTGGCTGGAGCAGAGCTTTCAGAAATGGGTGACAGGGGAAAGGGAGAGGGCTCATTATTATCAGAATAATAAGCTGAAGTAGGAAAAGTGTAAGTGAACTTACACATGGGACTGCAAACTGCTACACAGCCAGTGTGGCCAGCTCTGGGCTTTAGAGCTTCACCAGTCGGCTCACAATAAGGGAAGGAAAAGAAAGACTCCCTTTCCCCAGCACAGATGTATATTGTCTCTGGGTATATTTGTTAGTCTTATATGAGAAAATGAGTATTTTTGTCTAGTTAGGGTGCAGATTGTGGAAAATTGCTCAGGACAAGTCAGCAACTCACCCTATACATTTATACAGGGAGCTGGGACAAGCCTACAAAGCTCCTATTTACCCCCCTTTTAAAAGAAAGCAGGGCTGCAAGTCCTCCCAGGCAGGCAGAGAGGGAATGGGAAAAATGCAGAGCACATACCAATGAGCCTAAAGATGGAGTCAGGTCAATGCCAGACTGTCCCCCCGTTACACATGAAATCGGTCTTTCAGAGGGATGATAAAACACAAGGAGTTAAATTAAAAAGTAAACTTGTTCTCAGCAGTGACACCAGCCTGGCCATTGTCCTGTGCTGTCACTGAGAGGGGCAGAGCTGGTGAGCCCAAGGAGCCAGGCTGGCCCCGTGTGTTTTTGAAGGATCTTTATTTTCTGAGGGGTCATGGCTGGAGCAGGTGGTGTGTGAACTTTCACAGGGGGCAGTGACCTGCAGCTACCCTGCTATTCCTGTGCTATTCCTGTCCCTCCCGTCTCCAAGGGCAGCTGCCACTCTGCTGGTGACAAGGACTGCACAGGTTGGGAGTGCCAGCGATGCCACAGGGCACTTGTGGTGTGTGAAACAGAGGGAGAGCACGGAAATAAAGCTGTGCTGTTTCTTGGCAGCAAAGACAAGGCACTTCAAGGGTCTTACAAGCACAACAAACCCCCTCCAGAATTAAACTGGGACAATATGGCCTAAAGCCACCCTGCCTGATGAACAGAAGGTTTTTGTGCTGCCCTGGGAGGGATAGGGACTGCTGAGAGCACTTGGAGGTCTTGGTGGCCCTGACCAGCCTCACCTGGGCTTTCTGCCCACCTCAACCAAAACCCACTTAAGCTCAGCTGTGGGGGTTTAGTCCTTTCCTGAGCCATGCTGGGGCTGTGCTGCTGCCTGTCCCTCTTCCTGAGCTCTTTGTGCTTCTTGGCTTGACCATGGTGCTGCCTCAGTGTCCTGGCTCTGCCTGGAGATCATCAGCTATGGGTAGGACATCTTGTTATTGCTGCCCTGCTTTCTTTTTAATGGGCTGTTTTACATTGCTATCAAAGCTGCATTTTAGTTGTATCAGGTCAAGATTTAAATCTTGCTGGGGTTTGGCACCTTGCCTGTTACATTGGTTGCATCCTAATGAGCCTCTCTGCTAAGGAAGACAAGGAATGAGCCCAGAAATGATCTGGAAAAGGTTGTGTTTCATGGTGGTGGAAGTGCTCGTTGTTGGATCAGTTAAACCCTGATCCAAGCCTTTCTGGGAGACACTGCAATCTCTAAGAAATGAGGATTTCTCCTGGAAGGGGAGGCTCCACCAGCCCTTCCATATCCTTTGGTTGGGGAGACTTTGAGCTCTTGGCAAAACTTGGAGCAGTTCAGGTTTGCTCTGATTTGTGCCCACAGTCCCAAGCTACCAGGGATTGCTGGGGAAGAATGAGTGAAAATTTGCTTTAGGCATTTCCACGAGGTTTCAGCCTCTGAAACTGCTCAAACCATCCTCTTCCTCCCTTCCACTGGAACCATGATGTGGCCACTGGTTTATAGATGAAGAGCTTTGTGGATGATAAAATCACTGACAGCATTGCCAAATACTCCCCAGAGCACTGAACAATCACAAAGATCTTTACTGTGGTTTCCCTGCCATGGAATTGTTGGATGCTGCTGCTTATTTCTGAACACAGCAAAAATAGCCAGTGCAACTTGAATGTATTTTGCAAAACTGACTTAGCTTACAACTAATCCTTTAAATCTGTATGGAGACAGGAGAATCCAGTGGTTGGAGCACAGAAATAAGATCCAATAAATTGGTTTCTAGCATTGCATTCTGCCTCTTGCATCACCCTCCCCACCAATGGATCTCCATCTCTAAAAGCCAGCAGCACCCAGCACCTTTCTACAGGGCTGGGATGTTCTGATGAAAAGGGATCTTAACATGTGAAAGACATTAATGAAACTGCAGAGAGAGTAAAAGGCATCAGCCAATATCCAGCCAGAAATACATTAACTGTAGCTGCTCAATGCTGGCCCTCTCACAGAGTACTTCCCAAGATAAGGTACAAAACACTGCAAGCAAGCAGTCCAGAAACCTAAATCTGAACTCCAATTATCAAGGGAGAGTCAATTATTTTGGATTACAGAAGTTAATGCACTTCAGGATTGATTAAGTGAAAGATTGTTCTGAAAAAAAAACCCTCTGTAATTAAAAATATATGTATTTTTAAGGAGCTTTTCTTACTCTGAAAGCCTTGTATACAGTAGTGGGAGGAAAGCTTATGTTATATATGTGTGTGTGTGTACATACATTACCCAAATTCTGCTATCAATTACAGATACAAATCTGGAACAACTCCAGTGCTGTTTGCATGGGCCTAAATTAGAACAGACTGTGGTTTGTTAACGAGGTGTGTGTGTTCAGAGCTGCTTGCTGTTCTGTGAAGGCAGCACTTGTGGAGATCAGCTTTTCATATTTACTGGTGTCATCAGGGCTTGAGGGATCTCTTCTGCTCTACAGCTCTGAGTGCAGTTGTAGTACTGTAGAATTTAAAATTATCACCTATGAAAACTCTGTGGTTGCTTGAATATGCGATGATGACAAATGTTTTGCATGTATGAACATCACTTGCTGGTCAATCTCAGTACTTTTATTAACTTTATTCTGATGTCCCCACATGCATTGGATTATTCATCCTGTTTCTTAGCCAACATTCAAGGTCTTGATTATTTTCCAAGGTAAAGCTTTGCATTACACTGTGTTTGTCTCTGAATCACTGTGTAGGTTTTAGCTTAATTAAGGTAATAGGAATGATATGCAATTGGAAACATGACCTGTATTTTCAGAATCCTAATTACTGAACCAAGAAATATTAAACACTGGTAGATGTTTGCACAATAAGCCTTGATGCACAAATTAATGGCCTGAAAATTAATTTATTTAAAAAAAAATCAGTTCTGCTTCTACTTTAATTCCTTACATGCATCCAGTGTCAGCTGTGCTTTACTACATTCAGATGGCACTTCACATACCATGAAAATATAGTTTGTGACCAAATTACACTGTAGTAACACTAAGATTATGCAGCCATTTAGGTCAGGAAACATAAAATAACATAAGTTATTACATCAGCTCCTAGAGGTGAGGAGAAATGCAGTAATAATGGATTTAAGCATTACTCATTTCTCATTTTATTCTTGCTATAAAAATCGATCAAATTTTCAACTATTTTCTTAAAAAGGTGGAAAGACAGGGTGGGTAAAGCTCTTCCACTGGTGTGGAAAGAGAGCTGCATTTCAATCATCCCATGGTGAAACAAATCTCTCCAGTTTTTAAAACCCCAGTTTTGAACAACCTGGCTCAGTACCAGAAATAGGAAGCTGACAAAGCATGCTCAGCTTACTAACCAGAGCTGCATTTTCTAACAGGGCAGCCTTGTGTGGCTTAGATAATGCAAGGGAAACGACTGGCATGGCAAGGAACCGTGAGCTGGGTTTGTGAGACAGCCACATGTGCACCACTGAGGACAGCCCAGCGTCACTCAGCACACTGAAGTGACTTCTGGAGTGTCATTTCAGAGCATTTTTATTCAAGCTTTAGGCTGCAGTGATTTTTAAATCACGAGTTCCCTACAGATCAATGACAGCTGATTCAAAATGAACGACGCAAAACTCATCCTTCAGCATGATCAGCTTTTTGGTCCATTTCTGAAAGAAAATATTCTGCTGGCTTAAGGAAAGCAGCTGGTTTGTGTTTCTAAAATTTGCATTATCTTTACTTGGAAGTGGATCATCGGCCTTGGGTTAGAAAATCTGGAAATATTTCCCTGGCTCTTTCTGAGCTGATTTCCATCAGTGTGTTTCCTCAGCCTGACTGCAGGAGCAGGGTGGACCATGTGGTCACAATTTATCCTTGATTTCCACCAGCAGAGGTGAATACTAAGACCAGGACTTCAGAAAAGTTTTAGGGTGTAGTCCTTAAATACTAACTATGGTAGAAGTGTTCAAATAATCCTAATAATTGTTACCAGATGAAAATATTAGCTTTATTAATTTGTGATTTTGCTGTATATTTTCCTTGCTTTTTACATTTTTAACTTTACAAACTTCTGCTAATAGAGTGCCTTTCCTCTCTTTATTCCTATTATGAATTAATGAATCAAGTCCTAACTGCCATTAAGTCAAAACCAAAACAAAGGCAATACAAAACCCTTTCATAAAGTGAAATAACTGAAAATCAGAAAATAGTTAAAAACTGCAATGATACTCTTGTATATCACTACTGTATCAATATGAGTGTGCTCTGCTCTCCTGGACCAGGGACTGAAGGAGCTTTTGTACAAACACAGACAAGAGTCACCAGAAACACAAATCTGGTGGTTATTTTTTTGCAATGACAAACACGTTTTAGTCACCATCAACACCAGACTGCCAAAATATGGTTTATGACAGTTGAAGGCTTTGCTGATGCAAATTGTGTTTACATGCCTCAAAATCAGTAATAATAACAGCTCTAGGGGAGTTTGTTTAGCCACCAGGAGGCTGGAAGGGGTGGCAAAAGCCAGGATGAAATCACAGTACGTTGGGCAGTCAGTGACAGGCAAGGCTGAAATGTCATTTCTTGCAGCTCTGCGATGCCTCCTGGCACAGTAAAGCAGCTTCCCTGGACATTTAGCTGTACCCTTGGTGAAACTTGCAGCTCTTACAGCTGGCAGCTCCTTTTGTTTAACACCACCACCAACTGTTCCGTGACCCAGGCAGCACCATGCAGAGCCCAGTCCAAGCCCAGCTAAACAGATGGCAGCCTGGCCATTTACTTCCATGGGAGCTGGACAAAAGCCATAACTTTTATTTCTGAAAACATCCCAGCTGTGTGTGTCTTGACTGAGTCAAAATGGAATGTTCTTACAGCTACAAATGCCCTTAAATATTTCAGCACAATTGGATTACAAATATTTCGGTGTGCTTAGCCCTGGAGACACTCATGTGTCCATAACAGAGCTGAGTGCAATAAGATCCCACAATAGGAAGGAGTTTTTCTCAAAAATGTGGTATGATTATATGTATATTTTAAAGCTCCTAAGGGTGAGATGTTTAAAGTTTGCAGATGTATGCATCTATTTTGGGAAAGCACTAAATCATAAAAACATTGCCCTGAAAGTTGTGTTCAAGATGTCTGTACGTGTGTATTTTTTTTTTTTTGTGGGTGTTATTTAACAGTTAATGTGACACATGAGCTGGTTTATCTGGGGACAGTTGCTCAGGTATTTTGAGTGACACTGGACTTTGGTGGTAACCAGACTGATATTTCATAATGCAGACCTTGCCTTAGGGTGTTTCCATGAGAGACAGGAGTGTGAACATTTGAAAGGTTGTTGCTGTGCAGGTCACACTTCCATTAAGGATTTTAGATACACAATATTTTTGTCTTGGGGATATTTCTCCAACTGGCCATTTTAAATAGTGAAACATTGAATAGCTCTGCTTAAAGAGGATGTAAATGATCTCCATTTGACATTTGGTAGCAAAGGTTTGAGTCATTTTGCCATACACATGTCTGGATTAAATTTGCTGCCTGACATAGTCACTACATTGGCTTAATCACTGAGTATTTTCAGGTTTTGATACTCATAAATATTACCATAATTTGCAGCATGTAACAATGGAGGGAAAAGAGAAGGTTTTGTTGTGTTTAATTCCTCCTGCCACAAAGTACTTGTTAGATCTCCTATGAGAGGTGCAGGAAGAGCAAAGTATGGATTCCTTGGTCCGTGCAGTTCTAAAATCCTCTGCACCTGAGGATCAACAAAACCCACACTGGACTGTTTCATTTAAACAGCACTGTCCTGAAATGCTCTGAAATCCTTCTGTGTGTTAAGCCTGACAGGTTGGTACCACCTGCCTGGGGCCTCAGCCAAACACAGATTTCAGATGCAAGTGTGATTTTCATGAATCACTGAACTGTTGGCAACCAAATGTTTTCTGGGTGGTGCTGCTGAGAGCACAGAGCTGTTTTCACGCTTAAACTTTGTTCCTAACACTTTCTGGTAACTTCTGCTTATTCTAATAATTGAGAGTACAAGGGAGATGAAATAATTAAATCAGGCTGTGAATGTTCTGGATCATTAACAAAAGTATTCATGGTATTAGTCTAAGATATCTTCAAGAAAATATGGTGTTATTCATTCACTATAATGCACTGCAGTCAGCAAATGGATGAAGAGAGTGACTGCAGATCACTGTGAATATCAGATTGGGTTGGCACACAAAGTCTCACTGACTTCAGCTGAAAATCATTTCAGTGTCTGCTTGTTGGGGGGCTGCATTTTCCATTTCAGTGCTTCTTCTGTAAGTAAGAAATATTGTTGTTCATGCAGGACTCAAAAGAACTTCCTATACTTGAGGGTAAGACTTTCTCCATGGATTTGCTCATGGATCCTTCCTTTGACTCTGCCACCTCTGTGTATATTCTTTCCTGAGCTCTGTGAACATGAAATCGTGCAGATATTTGAGTCAGACCTAAATGTCCCAAGGCCAAGATTCACAGCATCACTTCTGACTCCTTATTTTTGGTGCCTGTAGGAAAATCCTGAGCTTTCTTGCAGCCTGCATCCCTTGGTGGCTGGCAGCCAAAGGATGAGTGTGACAGCCTGCTGTCCCCTGTGACAGTGGCAGCTTTTCCTGTGAAGCTCCTACATCACTGTTAGATATATTCCTGTGTCCAGGAAACATTTATACACTTGCTGGGCAATCAGGACTTTTAAAGGGCTGGGCTTTTGCCTAGGAACCTTAACAAATGATCACTGACTGTATCAATTGATCCATACACACTTTTATTTCATTCTGTAAGGACACATTGTGTTTGTACACATTTCCCTGCTGGAGCAGGTCCCTTCCAGCCTGCCCTGTTCTGTGGTTTTGTAATTTTTGACATGCATCTTTTGTGCTGGGTATGTTTCTGTTCCACTGCAGGACTCTGAGACACTTCTTTGCATAAAGCCCAAGCAGAATAATTATAGAGGCTCCAACAAGACATATGTGAATAACAAACAAAACATCATTCTTCTCCTCTTGCATTATATTGTCATAGATTTCTTGAAGTGTACTAGTGTAAACTTTTGCAATTAATAGAAAATCATCACCAAATACTTGCAATTAAACAGTATCTAGTGTTAGGAACTATTGCACCAATCAAAGTTGTGTTCTGGAAGATGTCATGCAGTGATTTACACTAAGTTTGCCTGGAAAGGGCTGTGGAGATGCCTCGGTGCCTTCTGAGGAGAGCAAAGAACAATAAATCAGGCTACTTTGGATTTGATTTCACAACTGGAAAAGATTGCACTGGTCTTGACAAAACAGAGAGACCAGTGCTCTGGTGCACAGAATTTGATGGTTTCCACTCATTTTTGTCATGGAGAAGAAAGGAGCAAATTGTCCATATGCTTTTAAATAGTACTGTCAACATACTGTGTTTCTAAATCAGCCTAATCCCCTTTGCTATAAATGGAAACCATGCTTTCAGTATTTCTGGTGGGAATTAGTTAACTAAGTGCTAAAACTTGCCAAACTACATTTTATATAAGAAAGGAGCTTCATGAATCAAAAGCTGTGTTCAGCTGCACATAAATAGGCTCCCAGAAAAAACGTATGCCTTGTAATCACATCTTGATAGTCGAATACCTTCTATAAAATCCAGAAACTATTTTTTGCATCTGACAGTGTTTACAACACGGAGCCTGAAGTCTGCCCTCCTATAGTTACTGCTGGATACAACTTTATTTATGGCAAAAAACTCAACAGGCTTCCTGTTTACAGCAAGGATATTTATCTGTTAGGTGAGCACGAAGTGTCCAATTCCAGTCCCTATTTCTGTGGGAAATAGGATGTGAGAACAAATGTAATCCAAAGCAGAATGTAAATTGTCAAATACCTGTGAGCTTGCAAGAAGCTCAGCATCCACTGAGGACTGTCCCTCAGAGTTTAGACCTTCTATGCAAGGACAAAACTTTGTTTATGTGTTGCTTTGTTTTATGGCTGTGGAGAGGCAAAAAGATTGCTTGAAACCAGAGAGAAATGTCAGCTGCACACAGAGCAGGTGCTGGATCGGTATTTTACTGCATTACCTGGAGCAAGGAAGCAAAAGAAATGGCGAGAGGAGGTTGTGTGGAATTTGTGGAACTAGGTTTTAAGAGTGTGGACAAACTGTTCCCATTTGAGGCAAAACAAGAGGGATGCTCCTGTGAACTGGACTTGGTTGGACTGGGCACCCTGGTGTTCAGCCTTTAGATTCCCTCTGGTTATTCTGGCCTGATACACTGCAGGTATATTTATATCCCACAGGGTTTCCTGTGGATTATCAGGTGCTTGTTTTGCTTTCAACTGGAGAGGCCCTTTAGGGGGGAGGTACCTTTTACTATCCACATGACAGCAGTAGATTTGATGGATGTGATTTATAAAGAGGGGGGAAAAAATGGAGTAAGTGCTTGGAGCTGATTGACAGCTGCAGTAAATCTAACCCAGCCTTTGAAGAGAAATAACGAGTGGTGGGGCAGATGCAGCCCCATCCATTCCCTCTCTGTGGAGGCATTTCAGCTTGTGAACAGTGCCCTGACTTTTTCATGTGCTGCTGAAAACCAAACATATGGTTCTGCTCAATGAAAACAAGCTGGAATCACTGTCAGATGAACCCAGATTAAAAGCAGAGGAGAGCAGTGACCCACTCGGGTGCTGTGGCACTGCTGCCCTCCCACCCAGCTGAGAGCACCAGCACTCAAAGCCTCCTCCCTTCTCCCAGGCTTTGCTGGCAGCCCCTGGCAGCAGGATAGCAGGAAATGTTCCTGTTAAGGATGATGTACGATCTCCAAACACTTTGCACAAGAAGAAGCTGGTATTGATGTGATTATTTGCTGTGAAGAACACGCTATCTCTGCGTGGCCTCGTGCCCAGCCTTTGTAAGGGAGACACGGTCCTGGCACAGCCTCTGCTCTCCTCAGAAATCAGGAGCTGAAGTTGTGCAGCTCCTCTGATGAACAAGTAGCCCTGATGTAATGCACTTTGTCTCCTTTCTCACTGCTTGTTTTCCCAGGATTGTTATCCCCCCTTCTCCAGGGGCTCAGCTCACCTTCCCTGCAGGTCAGAGCTCCTCCTGCCAAGTACATTGGGCGGGAATGACTCTTCTGCAACATCCATATCCCAGTGCCTCTGCCAATTCCTGTTTTACAGGACCAAGTCCAGCAGGGAATGAGTCCCTGGAAACCTACAGAATCTCCCCTCAGCATGGGTTATTTTAAGCAGCAGAATAGAGGGATCTTATGTATAGCATCAGGGGTTGTCCAGCCCAATGGCTGCAGCTTTTCCTTAGGTGCAAAGCTTTGTAAGACACATCTTGAATTCACTGGAACAGCTGCAGCTCTTAAATCCCACAGGAAGCTGCTTTGGGTTTCAGGATAGGGTGAGACCAGCCTCTAACAGGCTGCTGACCCTGTGAAAAAAGCCTCTCACAAAATTAAGCTTTTTGCAATAAAACCACATAAGGAGATGACTGCATTACAATCATAAAGGGTGCAGCGCTTGAATTCCTGTTTTAAACTATTTAGAAATATATTGCTTTGTACATGTGCAGTTTATATGGATCCCAAAATGATTTATAATCCTGCACTTAGGTACTGACCAAGATGATTAGTGTGCCAGTCCAGGGCCAGTCTGGGGGTTGATGTCACATCTGATATGTTTCCTATCTGATTTCCATGAGTCTGTGACATGTAATATCCATCATGCTTTGCTGTGCTAGATCACATCTTAAAGAGATCTGGTGCAACATTTGTCAGCTTCTTTACAGAGCAAAAAGAAACCCAAGGAAATGTCCTGGTGCACGTCTGATGTTTAGTTAAACATGCAAAGCTGGTAATATTTAGCAAATGCTGCTCCAAAACCCCAACAGAGCTGGTAGCAAATCTGCTCTGAGAAGTTGCTCTTCTAGAGAAACTGCAATTTCCATTTACAAAACCCAATTCTTAGTCTTCATCCATTTACCCACACATTTAGAATTTATTTTTTGGAAGAGTAATGGTATCATCCAAAAAAAGTAATGAAACAACATGGCTGAACAGCCAAAGGAAGGAACATCACTGCTTTAAGAAAAGAATCGCAGGAAGAGCTGCAAAGTTTTTTTGTGCACAACTTTGCTCAGAAGGAGCTGAAATCCTTGGAGGAAAAGTCTGTGGTGCTGCTCTGTGCAGCACTGCTAAAGGTTAAGTTGCTGGCTGTCAGAGCTCAGTTATCCATCACATTTCTGAGGGGGAAGGGAGCACCAACTGCTCCTTTTCCAGCTTTTCTGCAGCCAGACTCTCTAAACAATTTCCTGCACTGGGCTCATGTAAGAGACTAAACTGTTTCTAATAGAAGGAATGTAGTTAACTACAACTGATAGACAAATACCTTTTCTTATCACTAATGGATTACAACACTTGACTGCAAAAGCAATTTAAACCTTACAAATGGCACATTCAAACCCCCACCAGCACCTACGCAGGGAGAATTGTAGTTACAGCAGCTTTTCATTACATCTTTGAATGTTTGCACTCAAAGTTGATTGTATTTTTGTTGAAAAATCAACAATATAGCTTTTTATCCCCTGTATCTCTGCAAATGATATTTTCATGAGAATATTCTGTAGCTGTGGACAATATTTCATGTTTAGCAGTTCATACACTCAGCAGCAAAACAGTGATGGCTCAGGAGCAGTTTAATGAAAAAAAAATCACTGTATTTATTAAAACATCTGAGCTTAGTGTCCCAGCTTGATGGTAAATGTGGGTAAAAGCTGCAAATGGGGATGTACATAAATAATCCCCAAAGACATGAAAGTATCATGGGTAAAATGGGATTTGCCTGACATTGCTTAGCTCAGGGGACTGGAGAATAGAAACAGGAGGGAAAACTCTCCTCTTTTATGGACCACACACCTCATGGTCAGGCAGAATTGCTCCTTCCTCCTCTTCTCTGGGGCTGTCATTTGTATTCCTGTGAATATTCAGTGTGTGTGAGGGACCCTGAGGTCCCTGCAGGCTCTGTGGATTCCAGGGGGGACCACTGGATAGAAGAACCTGTTTATGCTCTGGGAATTTTCTGCTATTAATGAAATCCCAGTTTTGTGTTCTTACCCTACTCAAACCCTAATTACTGACAGGTTATCTCAGCCCTATCAGTTTTACAGTAAATCTGTGACTACACAAATCAACAGTTTCTAACATAAAGCACAAAAGATTCTTTCCCACGAATCTTATCTGAATTATGAATACTAGTTCCTAACCTAAGTTGAAATGTGTTATTCCAATGTATTGAGCCAAAATCATCCTGGAAATTATAGGTTTCAGCACTCTGAGGAAGTAGAAACAATGATTTAATCTGAATTTGGTACCTCAGCTGCCTACTCAGTGACTACCTAATAGTTCTGGGTGAAATGGATTGGAAAGGTGCATTCTTTTCTAGCTAATGGCAGAAATCAAATGTCTGTTTATCAACACTTCCTAGGCTGCAAAACATCATGGATGGGAATCCTGGGGGTTTGCTGGGGAGGCAAGAACATGGAGTGAGCAGAGCATCCAGGGACAGAAAACAGAAATTCAATGAGCAGCTTTTTCTGCACTGAGTCTCCTTCCCTTCTACTCTGTACCCTTCAAAATTACAGTGAGTGTGAAACACCATCACTGAGAATAACAGTGTTTTACACCTTTTTTCACATTAAATAAAACAACCACCCATGGGACAAAACAGAGAATATGACCTATGGGAAAATTTATCTGTAATAATTTCTTCTGAGTATGATAATCTCCCTGAGATGGTCTGAGAGTTCTACATTGATTCAGTGACTCCCGGATTTGTCTGGTCTGGATCTTAATTTTTCTGCTCCCCAGAATTAGAGTCCCAGCACGTGGGGAGTAGTTATGAGCTGCAGGTCTCAGCATTTTAGGGCAGCATTCCATCACTCCTCTGCAAGCCATCATCTTCCCCACTATAAATACCAGCAGCTCTGGGGCTGAACTATCTTTGGTCAAAACAGCAGTGACGTGTCAGTGCTGCAGATTATGCACACCAGCAGGTCCTTGCTGGGTAAAGGGTCAGAGTTCAGCAGACCCCCCAAAGCATTCCCTGGAAACACCTCCATGTTAGGCCATTTCCTGCTGTAAAAATTCAGATTTCAGCACAAATATCAGGCATGGCACTGAATCCTTACCCAGCCAGCCTTTGGGGGGCAGGTCATTTTGAGCCTGTTTTTTTGGGCGTGGGTGCCATTTGCTGGAGCCTGCCCTGAGCTGTCACATACCTTCCCCATCACAGAACAGCTGCCAGACTGATATAGTCCTGCCCCACAGCCCTGCAGAGCTCATGTGCCCCCTCTTATCTTCCCAGGGGCTGGAGCTGCTGATACCAAATCACTAAAAATGGCAGCAGAAAGAGCAATTTGGGGCTGGTCTGACAGCCAGGGCTGAAGGGAAGCCACAGCCCACCCCACCCTGCATTCCTTGGACACCCCAATCTCCCTCTGGGACTCTTAGGTACACACAGAATAAATGCTTTCTCCAGCTGACACTGAATGCAAATTGTGTTTTTTATTTAAAGGAGTAGTATTAATTGTTGTTAGCAAGCTACAGTTGAATACATAATTCATAGATAAACCAAACTTTAACACAATTGGAATTTTAAGCAGCTGTTATCCATATCATGGCTGCTTCCCATTCTTGATGGAAATGCAGGTAAAGCTTGTTTATAGGGTATAGAACTGCAGGTGCTCTAGCTGTGGCTCAAGAAGTATTTCAACAATCTAAGCATTTATTTTCAAGACTTTTCTGAAAAGATTCCTGTTTTGTCCCAGACTTCTTACTGTTCTCTTAGTCTCAAGGTATAACGGTGAGTAAAATTCTAGAAAGCATTCTGTTACTAATCAAGGGATATTTTCCCTAATTTTCTCTCTGTTCACTTTTCTGTCACTTTATGCTGTGCCCTAATTCCACTGGTTCCAATTCTGTTAGAACTGGTCTAGCATAACCAAAGTCTGGTCTAGCATAACCAAAAATACCCCCAAAAACAGTGTAGGTGTGATCTATACTTTAATACAGATCCTAATCCTTCCCCTGCATAGGTCGGCATACAGTAATTTATGTTACATGTGTCATACATAGAATGTTTAGAATTATCTATTTAAATCTTAGTCTAGACAAAGGCACTGTGAAACTACCATGAGCTTCCATCTATACCCAGGAGAAGCACTAAACCTGGAGAGGATTACAACTGTGGATTTATTCCCCCTGCAAGGGAAGCTCCTGACTTTGTGGTTAAGTCACTCCCTGGAATAAAGGCTTGGGGTCCCAGCCCATAAAAGTGGGAAAATTGAGCTTCTGAGGGTCACTTCTGACAAAACAATTGTGACATAACTCCTCTTGGCTTCGCCCTGTTGTACATTTTTGAATATTTATGTTTCACTTTATTTGAGATAAGCTCTGGTGACAATGGGGATTTGATTTCTGTGAGGGTGCCCAGGAACAATAAAAAATGATGAGCCACAGCCTTGGATTTTGCGTGAAGGTTCTGTGGTGGGTTAGAGGTGAGGAGGACAGAAGGTGCTCACCCTCTGCAGGGCAGACTGTGTGAGCCAGCCCCACTGCAGAAATGGGAAGCCAGAAATGGGAAGCCAGAAATGGGAAGAGCAAACCCTCTTTATCCCAATGCAGCAGTTGTCAGGAGTAATAATCTGGTTGTCAAATATTTGATGCTTATGTAAAATACTGTTATTTACCTCCTGTTTCTTGAGTCTGTTCTGCTCCACTCACCCCACTCAGTTCATTTCTCCATTTAGCACTGGCAGTAGTAAGAAAATTAATTTTTGCAGGCTCTTGTTATTACCAGTACCTGATAATTTTCCTTTCCTACCTCCTGCACTGGAAAAAGCAGAGGCAGTGTGACTGGGCTGGGGCAGCAGGGGAGATTTGTAAGAGCTGAAGGTGTTCCATGAGGGCACTGCTGTGTGAACTAGGATTTAAATGAGCACAACTCTTTTTTGATAAGGATTTCAGACATGGGCTGTGTGGGTTTTAGAACTGACAGTGGCCACTGCAAGCAAGAACCATGAAACCTTCACATGGGACAACTTCTGGTGTGTATTTGTTAAAGTATGTTCTTGTATTCCTGGAATAAATAGGAATGGAGATTCTTCAAACCCCTCTGACCCTGCAGGGCTGAAGGGCTGCCTTAGTTCAGTTTTTAGGCAGTAGTTCTGCTCTTGCTGGGTCTTGGGGCCCAAATCTGGTCTCATCCAGAGGAACAATAAAAACAACAGAGAAAATTTTACAGTCTCACCTCAGGCCATGAAAGGAATTGATATTAATTCAATGGGAGAAAGACCTTGAGAAGAGTTTGTGCCTTGCTGGCTCATCCAGCTCTGTCATCAGGAATCCTTTAACTGCTCAAGTTCAAGCTGAACATTTTTAAAGTGGAAAGAATTCATCTATGGACTGGAACAAAAATATTTTAAAGCATAAACAAGACATCTGGTCATTGTGCTGCTGTTGCATATAAGATGAGATGTTTGTTTGCTCACACACATTTTGAGGCAGAAAGAACAGAAATCACCCTTGCCTGCCCTGACTGCTTATTAGAGAAAGCAAATAGAAAATATGTGCACAACTTGCTGAAACTCTTGTCTCACTAAATGAGAAATAATTCATGTGGCTAAAATGAAAACCTTGGAAAGAGTACAACTTTCCTGTACTGCAGTTTGACTCTAACCACCTGTTGCAAGGATTCAATATAGTTTCCAGTATCTTTCCATGTCCCAGGGCCCAGTGAGAGGGGTGTCTTAAAAGGGGTCTTTGAAACAATCCCAGTCCCCACCTGGAAAGGAAAGTGAGTGTGAGCCTTCACAGCAGCCTGGCAGCTGCTCCTGTGGGATTCCTCCTCTACTGACAGGGCAGGAATGCCCATTTTGATTTGTAACTGAAATCTTACCTTGGTTTAAGTGTGTGAAGTGACAAATTTGCCCTGGTGCCTCTTAAAATGGATTGGACATCATTTTGAACCTACTAGCTTTTACAGACTGATAACTGATTCTATCAGTACAAAACAGCCACTGCAGGAACATCTGTTTAACCAGAAAACCTTCAGCTCCATCTTGAAGAAACATCAGCTTTTCCTTCCTCCTGCAAACTTCCCTGGTGTCCCCTGCAGCTGTTCTCCCATGAAACAATGGATGGATTCACACTCGCCCCAAAAGAAGAGATCCCAACCCGAATTTCATCCCCTCAGGGTTCCCAAGGCAAGAACACTCTCACTTCTTGCTGGCTTGCAGCACAGGAACACAGCCTGTTCCACCAGCCAGGATGTGTCCACTTGGCCTCTGCACTTGTGCTCTTGCATTCCCCAGTGACTGGGATGGAGATAAATGTGTTTGGGAATAAAAGGTTTTAGCCCCCTCTAAATTCCTCCACAATGTTCTCATGGAAGCTGAGCAGCCAGACAAACAGCAGTGAGGTGTAGCTGTTGTCTCTGGAAAATATTCTCAGTGAACTTCCCACTTCAGTTGACAGCTTTTTTTATTTCTTTGTTATTTAAAGTTCTTCATGCACTCAACTGAATGCCCGAAGCTGATTGTGGTAATGCTCTGCCTCGAGTTCAGTGCTCCACACCAAGCTGTGGTTTTGCAGTCAGATTCTCCTATTTTGGGAAAATCTACGGTTTGTAGGTGAGCAGGAATCCCCAGGGACAGAGCTGCCCCTTAATCAGATGTGTGTAGAATTTACTGTTCACAATGCCCCAAAGCAAACCAGAGTATTTAAGGGTGAATCTGAATAAAGTTAAGTAAATATTTCACCCAGAAGTGAATTTTAAGCTAAGATACATCTATTTGTCACTAACTGAGACTTTATAAAAATAGTTTATAGATAAATTGCTTGTTGAGATCCCAAAAGGACTTATAACATTGTGCCCTGTGCTTTCTTCTCTAAAAAAGTCTCTTCTGGAGATGCCTGCTTCATTTTCTTTCCCTTTCTTACCTATTTATTTATTTTCCCTTCTTTTAACTGTAAAGTCAAGGAATTGTGTAAGACAACATCTGAATATACACAGATTTTATAACAAGTTAAGTGTATAAAATTATATTAGGTCTGTCTAGAAAGTCTCTAAATGTCTGTCTAATGGCTTTCCCTTAAGTGGCTCCTTTTGCTTTTTATTTCCTTTCATGTAAAGCTATTCCAAGCACCACAGTGTTACCAAAATGGAATCATATTTTATTGTTCCACTAATTTTCCACTAAGCTTTCCCTTATTTGTTTGTTGCTGGGCTATGGCTTTTTTCTTCTTCAGAATTTCAATTACTCCCCTCTCAGGGTAGGTGGTCTGTAACATGAAACCATCAGGCAATCAGTTTTATGCTTTCCTTTCCAGCTCCAGCTTTCTTTTCCCAAACAACGGTAGGAAATCCTCTGTCTGACACAGTACAGGATAAAGAAAAACAAAAATCAGGCCCATTTGTGATTCAGAGATAGGCTCAGTGCTCTTAATCTCTAAAATGCCCCGTGTTTTGATACAACAAAATACTTTAATCCAAAGGCAATTTAAATGATGGACAAAGTAATGGTTGGGAGAGAACAACCAAAATAAACTCGAGCTTTAGAACTGACCTTGATCTAGAATTTGTTGAATTTGTACATCCAAGCAAAAGAAAACTTTTAACTGTGGAGCTGAACTATAAACTTGAATAGAATAAATCTAGTTAGATCATGACATGCACAAAAATTTACATTCAGGGAAATGTAATTTTAAGTAACTTGGATGCCTGACAATAACACAAGTCTGATGCCTCTCTAAATCACTTAGAGTGGTAGAAGTCAGTGTGTGTCAGTTGAAAAGTCATTACTCCACGTCTCAAGCCTGTATCTACTCTGCAGTTAATGACAGAAATCAAAATTTAAAGTCAGGACTAGAAAATGACTGTAACAAAATAACAGGAATATTCTGAAAAAAAAAAGGCCAATGTTTTTCATTTTCAAACATTAAGATAATGTGGCATTTCATTTGCTTAAAAAGGAAATATGTAATACTTAGGCAGCAACATAATACACTGTGGTTCACTTTCTCCTGTCAAAAAATCTGGTTTACTGGGAGGATAAAAGCAGTTGCAAATGTGGATATTAGGAACTGAAGGAAGCAGAAATGGAGCTGTCTACAACAACTGCATCGTTACAAAGTGGGAGACTGAACTGAAAATCTGACATTGTTTTCCATAAAATTCTTCTCAAGTGTCAAATACCACAATTTGGATTCTCCAAAGATGAGTTCATGTTTTAAGTATTCAAAAGAGATGGAAAATACATTTGTGCCTGTTACAGACCAGCGAATTTGTCACTTGCAGATTATTTTCCAATGTTTATGGGCCCTGACACTGAGCAGTGCCTAAGACCCCAGTTGTTGTTTATCTAATGGATATCCTTTAATTTAGGCAAATAAGTAGCAACTTTGTATTAAAACAAATCCCCCACTTAGGCTGAACATATAAAACATGCTTAAGTTTCTGCACTGTGATAGACAATTTATGGGGCAGCTTTATCCCAGGGTGTCTGCTCACCTATAGATCCTATAGACTTGCACAGAACCTCCAGTAATAGTTCCAATAAATAGTTGTAAATTTACTTTTTATCCCTAGCTTAGAACAGGCTTTATGAATGTGGCCATCAGCTCCCAAAAACTCTCTTAGTGCAATCTTCACTGCTGAATTCAGCAAGACAGATATCAAATTAATCACACATTTTTTTGTGCTTTACTTCAGGGCAGCGTTTGCATTTCAATTTTTAGCAACTATTAAAATACTATCCCTGACCACCCAGTTCAGTTTCCTTGGAGAAAGGCCTTGCATGGCTTGAAATGTTGTGGTTTGCAGTTAACAAGTGATTAACACGTGAAGGATAGATACAAACAAAGGCATTTATCCTTTCAGCATGTTTCACGTACACCCTTAACTTCCCCGTCCTTTTTGCCCCTGCAGAAGATGATGTACAAGACCTGATTGCCTTGGAATATGAACGACAGGGGATGATTATGAGCCTGGTGGCAATAATCGGTCAGGACCTTTCCCAAGACCTCCATTTATAGCCTTAATTTGCATTTTCCTACAAGGATAAGTAAATTCTAGCATGGTTTATCACTTCAGTGACAACTCCCTTGAAGCAGCCATGATAATTGCATTTTTTTTCCCGAAACGGCAGGAAAACACTTCCTAAGCAGTTAAAAGCTTTTGGGCTTGGTTTTGCTCCAAAGATTCTCTGAGGGAGGAGAATTCAGTCCTTGCAATCAGACACAAACAAGAGCTAAGCACCAGTCTCTGCATCTTGTCCATACTGAAGAGCACCTCAGGAAAGGGGATAAACAACAGGAAAGCAAGTTATTTTTAGTTATTTGGGTCAAAAGGGACAGAGGCAATGACAAGTGTATCGTCTTAGTTCTGACGCCTTTGTTCTGTAAATCTGTTCAAATTGTAACACAGCATTCCAAGCAAGCAGAAAGTTTAAATGACTGAGTGTCACTACAGTCTGGAGGGCTTTTCTGTAACATTATGCACAAAATTCATTTCATCCCCAAAGAAACTTCACAGCGTCTTCTCAGCCTCCCAGCTCCTATTTCTGCCTGGGATACTAAAGTCACTAAAAAAGCCAGAGAGATCCTGAGTCACTGAAGTGTTTCTCATTAATCTGAGGAGTTTGGGTGTCTAACAAAGACCCACAGCAGGGTCTGGGAACAGGAACTGAGCTGCAGGGTCAGAGCAGGGAAAGTGGCCTTCAGTGGGCTGTACAGCCTGGAGATGTTCCAGAGGCTGAAATGTCACTTTCTGCTCCCTCTGCCACCCTTGCATCCATCCTGGGCTGGTAACTCACTCTAACATCAGCTGCTCAGCAATTCTGCAAATGCCTCCTCCAGTGAGGCAGCCAAAAACGGGGCAAAAATCTTGCTTTTGGGTCAACTTAGAAGCACAGAAAGACAGGGAGCATTTTAATTAGCAGCAGGACATAAAACTGGCTAAAACTGAAGGAGAAGGTCCTCATTGCTAGAGAAAGGTTTGTAACAGAAACAGTGAACAATTCCCCAGGTGCAGAGGAAACTTTGCCTACAAAGGTTTTAAGGGGAAAGAAGGAGGCCAAATTGAAGGGAAAACAACGAGAAGTTGGATTAAAAAGAAGTGGCTCAGTATGTACTGGCTCCTTCAAACACAGGCAGGAATCACAGGGCTGGCTGTGTGGACACTGAAATGGAAACAAGAGATGCTAGCAGGACACTTCTGAGCTGTGAGTGCAGCTAAGACAGCTCAGTGCATCTGTTCAGCACCCAAGGGGCCAGACTTGCACTCCAAAATGAGAGTTAGGCTTCTTGACAAGCTAGCAGGAAAAGGGAAATACCACTAGCAGAGAAAACACAAAAGTGAGAATTACATAAATTCACATTTTATTCCTATTTTACTATGGTTAAGAGAACTGGCTCAGCTTAAGTATGGGAACATAACTGGGTGTAAGGCAGTGACTGGCTCCAAGAGGTGCAGCTCCCAGAGCTTCCCTGGGTGCCAGCAGCCTTGGTTTTTCAGCAACATTTCATATTCCACGATATTATCATCACCTGGCTTTGTTTGTTTGGATTTGGGATGAAGCAAGCTTTAAAGAGTCTGACACACACGTTTTTTGGGGTTTTTTTGTTTTTTTTATTCAATCATTTAAGCCTTCCTTGTAACTACAGACAGGACATTTCTTTAAGACTTAAAAAAGAAGAATGAATGAATGAATTCTGAATGAGGTACAAGGGAGAGATAAATAAATATGCAGCCAGTGGAGTATCCTGACAAAACAATTTTTTTTTTTTTCTTTGCAAGAAAGTTGCTTGGAAAAGAAGTGCTGTACAGAAAACGGGTTATTTGTTCTTAGGTTTTTATGAAGATGATCAACTTGGGTTTTTTTTTTGCTAAAGGGAAACAATTGGGGAGAAAGCAATTTCATCTCCATATGTCACACATCTAGAAGAGGATGACAATTTTCAATTTCCAATTTCCATCCCCTCTGTCTGCAGATCAAGTTGGGTACTCGGGGATTTCCAAAGAGGACGTGGTCTGAGCCAACAGTCTGTGTCCAGTTTACATCTGGAGTGGACACAGAAGCCTTGTCCTTCCCACCATGACCTCGTCCTTGGCAAACCACAATGTTCCTCCATCCAAACCCATGCTCCCAGAAATACAGGCCCTAAATCCCCATAATTTCAGCCACAAAATATATTTTTTTTTTGTCCATGGTATGGCTTCTTACTTATAAACAGTAATAGAGCTTGAAGTAGCAAAAATACAAATAATCACCTTATTCACGTAACTGATGAAAGCCCCTCATCATTTGCTGTCAGATTTTGGGCTTGAGAAAAGAAAGGAGAAAAAGATTTCTGTTTAGGAATCAAGTTAGCGAAAAACATTTTGGAGAAAGCTGCAAGGGTGGAGATCAGATGATCTTTGTGTGTTTCTTTAGGAGGAAAAAGAAGTTATGCAATTCCAAGCAGTCATGTGGTATGGCAGCTGCTAAAGTTACTGCTAATTTTTATTAGAGCTGGCCAGAAACAGAAAAAGGTCTGCTTTATAAGCAAGACCTTTTAAGAAGTAAACTAAATCTTCCTGAGCTGGGAGGCCTGCAGAACTGAGAGAAGGAAAAAAATTAGCACTAAAAAGTTAACTTTTTTTTCCTCCTCCCACCTTCAAATGGTTCAGGAAACATTTTCACTCTCCCTTCCTGTTGCTGGTTTCTTTCTCATATTCATCCAATCAATCAAGCAGATGTATAATATTTACCAGTTTTCAGCTCAAATTCCTGCTCAGCCCAAAGGACTATTCACGTGCAGAATGTGTGTGAGCTTTTATTCCCCCCAGGCAGACACGTGGCCCTGGGTCCAGGCTCTGGCTGACCCTGCTGGGAGCAGGGGCTGGATTAGCCACTCTCCAAATGTCCTCTCCAACCCCAGCCATGCCGTGATCTTTGGAAACATCCAGTGATTTTACTCTGTTTGATAAAATTGGAGATGGGATTCCAGTGCTCCCAACTCCAGTACCTTTATATGGCATTTTCCAGGAGTGAGCACCTGTGGCTCCTGTCCTTGAAAACCTGTGCAGGAATTAAACTGGATCCTGAGCCAGGCTCCATCCCCAAACCTGTTCCTTGCTTCCAGCTTTGCACACTTTTGTGCCTTTCCAAGTCATGAGGATGATGGCAAAAAAAATAATAAATTCAAACACTAGGAGATAAATTTCACCACACTGGAGAGACCAGACATTGCTCTTCATATGGCATCTAATCTCTGTCCAAACAGGATTAATTCTGTACTGCTGCTAAATGGAGCATATAATTAATGTGGATACTCTTCTGGGGCTGTGGATGATAACTGTGCCAGTGGGAAAGGGAATGCCTTTCCTGAGATCCACAGGTCCAGTCCTACAATATGGGATCTAGAAATTAGTGATTTTTTAAAAGACTATTTTAGCACCAGGCTCAATTAGACTATGGAAAAAGGTCTGTTTTCCACACTCTGCCTCCTTTTCCACCTGCTTCACACAACTGAAGCACATTTAGTGTAGAATTTAGGCTGGAGATGACACTTGCAGCGTTTGCACTCTTTGGGACAAGGAATCCCCTAGTCCCTCACAAAAGGGATGCACACAGGGATGGGATGTTTCTCCACCATTTACTGCTCAGCCCACACCACCCTCCTGTACCACTCCTCCTTAACCCCAAAGGCTCAGCTTTCCTTTCTGGATGGAATATTCCCCCACACAGCCTTTAAAACCCAAATTCCCCTTTCAGAGATAAATTCTCTTTAGAGATATAAGACTTTACGGATGGAAGCTTCTTTAAAGATGGCACACCTTTGTATGAAAGCCAACACAACACAAATTTACTTTGGATACTAAAAATGCATAATAAAAGTCGTAAAAGGAAAATACTGTTTTCATTTAAAAGCCTCATTGGTGAAGCAAAATTTTTCAACTGCTATTATTGTCAGCTCAGTCCCATTTGTATTTATGAGAGCCTAAAAACTTTACAAGTCCTGTAGTTGCATCAGTAGTGGAACATAGTCAGGTTACGCTGTTCTGAAATTTATCAAAACATGCAGAAAGCAAAGCAGCAGTCCACAGTGTTGGAACTAAATTCCCAATGCTGATCAGTTGTCACCTCTCTGTGTTTCAAGCCCAGAACTGCTATTAACTGTGGATAATTTTCATAGTGTAATTAATTAATTAAAGTAAAAGACTCATGTATGAAGGAGAGTATGAATCTAAAGCCATAATTGCCACACAGTTTGCTAGAGTACATTTGATAAACTTCTGTTGAGCACTCTCCTTTTCCAGGCTTTCCTGTCTGGAGTGTTTCTTGTCCTACCATACCCTCACATTTGGCAACTTTGCTAAAACAAACAAAAACCCCCACACTGGAATCGATTTTGTTTACTATTAAACACCTTATTTGTCATTAAAACTACAAAGCCCTCTAGGCAGGAGAGACTTTTTTGTACTTCTCACCAGAACAGCACCACGCTCTTGTCCTGAAGAAAACTCCCTCCATCCAAATTAACCAGGGCTGAGCTGCAGGATCAGGATCTGGGATGCCCAGGCAGATTTGGTCATTCTCTCACACTTGCCATTTTTCACTTTTGCTGAACAAATTCCATTTTTAATTCCAAATGAAGAGTTATTCAAATGTGACTCAAGTGCCTTTTGATAGTGCTGGTCTGAGCTTGCTCCTTTTGTCAGTTAATTTGCACTTACTTCATGCATATCTTTAACCCACTTGGCATGGTAATGTGCCACATATGTACTAAATTAAGGATGATTGTGCCTGATTGCCCAATTATGATACCAAATGTGTGAAAATAGTTGATAGGACATTCTGTGTGTTTTCTCTAAAAAGACTCCGCATTAAAAAAAAAAATCTAAAAATAAAACCTAACAGTTAATCATAATGGTTTGGCTTGAAATGTGGAAAACTGACAAGATGATTTAAAATGCAAGGAATTGCACCACAAATGAAAAGATTAAATTGTCCCATTGTTATATGCTCTATTAGCATCCTTTAAAATGGCCCTGCCTTTGTTGGAGTCTGACATGTTTCTCTATTGAGCTACAGAGGATGAACCAGCTATTTTTCATTTCTTTGACAGAGTAATAATTCCTAACCCCAAATTCTGGCTTGATAGGTGGTTTGTAATTTGAATTAATCACAAACTGTCCCAGGTCCCAAGCACCTGCAGTACCAGGTGCCACACCAGGCTTGGAACAACCTCTCCCTGCCTCACCCAAGGCAGGCAGGCACCCACCAAGAGCTGGATTATCCAGGCAATTAGCAAGGATTGGTTTAGCAGAAAATGGCAAACACAGCTGAGGGAGGATGGATGAGGGAATTCACCACAGCAGTCAAAGGAGTGAGTCCCTGACTTCTTGTGAGATTTGACTGGAAATTATCAAAGCAGTTTGCATTTCCTCTCCGGTCTTGCTCCTTGTGGTCCCAAACAAGTTAACCACACCAAAGAGAAACATTTGTTAAACAATCTGTGACTTTCGCTGTGTTTTAAAACACTGTATCAGTAGGACTTTCCACCCAGATTTTCCAGCTTTACAGTAATGCAAAGTTTGAGGCAAGAGGATCCAACCTGGAAAGCAAATTCCTCATAATTGATTCCCCTTTTTCTCAAGAGCAATTTCCTGTTTAACCACAATTCCAACACAAACATGAGCAACATTATTTAACTTCTCTGCAAGGACTGTGGATGCTCCATCCCAGAAAAAAATTGGCATTCCTCCCAATTCCAGCAGTGGCAATTATTTTCCTGATTTGTGCACAGTTGTCATGGTCCCCATCTCGAGAGCACTGATGGTTTTATGGGAGAGATCTCACGCTGGCTAAAGACTGAAATGATTGTTTTCAAGCAGACTGTGTGAGCAAGGAAAGCCAGAGTGGAGGGAAGTGCAGGGGAGAAAGGACTCCAAACCATAATCCCATTAATTTGTGTTACACATAAGGGATCTATTCCTGGGTTTAAGAGAGCTTTTTTTTGATAACTTAATTACCTCTTATTCATTCAACACGCCCTTGAGACCAATATTCTAAGCTTCCACAGATTCAAAATGCCCACATTACGCTTAGGGTCAGCATGATGTGGACTTCTGTTAAGAGGAAAAAGGAATAGGACGGTGTGGAAATTTGAGGGGAGCCCACACTGGACCTTTTCAAAAGTTGCAGCCTGCAGGTCAGAGAATCTTGGTCCATAAAATTTGAAACAAAATTGCTTTTTCTTATTTGCAACACTTATATTTTCGTTCTTTCCAATTTATTTTTCTGGCTGTGTTTGTGGGAAGAACAATATTACAGGATTTAGTGTAGAAATCCTGTTGCACCTCTTTGGTTCATTCTCTGGCTCATCCCCCTGCTTTCCCCACCTCCCTGCCACAGCTCAGCCTGTAGTGCTGGTATGAAATCAGGGAAACAAATTCATGAGAGGAAAAAATGCAGCGACAACCAAGGCCGCCTGTTTTCATTTACATTTTCCTCTTTGGGTTGTTATTATTGCTCCCTTTTGACCGAGCTGTGGGATCTGTGTTTTAGCACAGATGCTGCTTTGTGAGACACCATCAACAGATATGGACAAAGGCCTTGGACAGTTTTCTGGGAGCATAAACTCCAAAAAGAGCTGACTCTGCTGTAGCTGCACTGGCTGCCCCGCCGCGTTCGTTCCCCACAAATGCTCTCGTGTGCTTGCGTGTCCTGGCAGGAACTGCAACAGCCAATTTTAAGTCACTGTCTGAAAATGTTTTCTTCTAGAAAATTAATTCCTGAGCGTACGGAGCTGCACAGTAAATCTTGACGGCAGAGCTGAGTTTTCCATTCATGACAATTCTGTTAAATCCATATCCTTGTCAGAGTTCAGCTGGCACGGAGCGTCCTGCAAGGAGCTGCAGGCTTAGGATTATCCTGCTAAAGCTGGCATTGTTTTAAAAAGTGCTCACCAGCAAACCAGGAGTTGAAGGCGGTGTTCAGACAGTAATTTAATTGAGTGTTTTTTTGTGGAAGATGCCTGTGAGTGGTGGTAGGTGAGCAGGGCACCCAGGGCAGCACAAGGGTGCTCTGACAGTGCAGCCAGAGCAGCAATACACGGAGCCCTTTCAGCCACAGGCTCAGTCTGCTGGAAAAACGAGACCCATCACGCACCACCAGACCACAAGGAATGCTTCTTCTTTTATTCATTCACTCAGTTTTACAGCCATCCTTGCCACACTTTGTGGCACTGTCAGGGAAAGGTTCACCACGCTCCTGCCAGCGTCCTTTCCTGCCATTCCTCGGTGCCTGATGGATTTCTCTGCGCTGATGGGACTTTTCAGAGGCTGTGCTGTGAACACAGCTACCGAATTAATCTCCCTGAAATCCACCTAACCCCCTCCTGTGAGCAGAAAGTGGCTCTGCCAAAACACCACACTTACTACAGGGTGAACAGGGAGCCCGCAGCAAACGGCAAATTTTGTTTGTACATCCACAAGATTTGCTAAAAAGTTTCATTGTTCTCGTGTGTAATCTGTGAAGAAATGCACGTCCTGGAAAAGCAGCCTGTAATTTGTAGCACATGAGTGTGCTTTGGGGAAAATCAATCAAATGAACTAAGACGTGTTCTCAACTCCTAAACTAATGATCCTTCCTGTGAGCAGCATGAAACACCAGCGAGTCCCAGATGGCATAAATCCTCCAGGTTTCAGCAAAGCTGTGACAGTTTATACTACCTCAACAGTGCCCTAATTGTGCTGCAAACTTCTTAAGGTGGCGAGCAGTCAGCCTTTTCAAAAGCCTCCTTCTTCCCAAGCAGTCCCAGGGCTAAACAAACAGGTTTACCAGTTAGCGAGAAGAGAATGCCGGATTTAATTTATACTCTTTCAGGGCTGATGTGCTTAAAAATAATAACTCTGAAAATCTGATTTTGTCTTAAGAAATGCCAAGCAGCTGCATAAAGGCATTCAGGGCTGGGACCTCAACCAACTTCTGTTGAGAGAGGAAATTAGGACCATTTTGTTACCCTGACAAAAATGAAATCTATGAGAACAGTAATTCCTTTGCAGAAAGAAATCAATAGTTTCAGCATGTTTTTGATGTGGCAATTTGCTATGGAACATCTTAACAATACCTCAGTATATCACCAGTTGAAATCAGCTGCTGGCTTTGAGTGTACGAGTACAGAACTGCATGAAAAATCTGCAGTCAAAGCAGAAGAAATCTCCCAGAATTGTGACTTCCTCACTCTTAAAGTCACTGTGAAAAATCTGAGAACAGACACAGGTAAGAAGAAGCTTTGGTTGACATAGAGAAGTTACAAACCCATCAAAATCCAAATCTTTAACCCTAATCTGGCAAGAACTTCAAAAACTTCTTTCCCTCTGTGCCTCAGATTACCCATTTACAGAGTAAGGGGATTATTAAACAGTGAGGGGAAATTATTAAGCAGTTAATAGCCACAACATGATCTTCATGGTCATATGTAAGCACTAAATATCATTATTCAACAGATTCTGTAAAAGAAAATACAAGAAAAGGCTATTTCTCTGTATTTGCTACATGCTGCTCTGATGACTGAGTAGCACAGACCATGCAACATTCATCTTGGTTTTTGTCATTTAGTAGTAGCAGCATAGACCTCACAGTGCCATTGCTTATTTCAGTGACATGAAAAGGGCCAAAAAGTGCTTTTAAAGAAAATTCAAGTCAATTCTTAAACCTGATTAAATTTGTATTTAGCCTTCAGAAAAAGGCAGAACAGGAAATCCGAATTACATAAGGAAAATATGTTTAAAAATTATCTCTGACATAATTCCAAGGTTATCTCTGGATCAAATTGTCAGGGGATAGAATTTGCAAGCAAACAGCAATAAAAACCTGCTTCTGCTATCAGCTCTGAACAGTACCCTGATGTGTCTGTATTTCACTCTGCCTAATCCCTGATCAGTAATTAGAAATGTTGTGGCAGTTCTGAAAATGAGAAGCGACTCTCTTATTTTATATGTGCTCCAAAACACATTCACCAGAAGATCTGCAGCAAAGAAACATTTTCCAAAAGGAAATCAAATGATTTGTGTTTTACTTCATTGTAAGTTCTCTATGATGGATGCTGGAATTAATTAGGGAGATGTTATGCTCAGCATTTTATACTGGAGTAAGAATTCTTTGTGGAAGAGTCTATTTAGAATCATGCTGATGATACATAAAACCTTAATATTGAATGAACAAGTTGAAGAAGATAGCTAAATTCAGTTCTAGGGAAGTAAGTTGCCATCTTTCTTCACCATTTTTTTATGCCTTTGAAAGCAAATGTGACCTGCTAGGATGCTCTGCTCTGTGCCAAGTTCTCCAGCTGTGTCCTCCTAGTTACAGCTACATCTGTAAATAATTTTTGAGTCAAACTCCCAAATCAAAACTTTGACAGTGTGAAGGTTATACAAAAACTTGCCTCTCAAAGGACACCACCAGTGTCCATTACTAATTCTCACCTGATTGTTTACAGGTGTTTCAGTTATCTAAGACAATGAGACATCAGGATGATAACACTCACTTAGATGCCTCGATGCAGGAGGTATCCCCTTTTTCCTTATCCAGGGCAAGGATAGATAAAATGTGCTAAATATAAACTGCAGAGAACACAGGATGAAACAGCTGCTCTCAGGAGCTGGTGTCCACAGTATCTGTATTTTAAAGGGCTCACTTTTAGAGCACTCCAGTCTAGTGCTGTGAACTGGATGCCTGTAGTGGCTGGGCTGAATGAAACAAATTAATTTATCTAGAAAAGCATTCCATTAGCACTCCTGGAGACTGCTCCACCATGGGAATCAAACCACATCAGCTGGGCACCACTCAAGACTTGCTTCCACAGGACACTCCTGAGCCAGAGTGAGATGCTGGTCTGGAGGCACCCAAAGCCCACCCTTGGGAAAAAATGTGCTCCATTTTCATCAGCATTTTGTGTATATTTAGAGGTGAGAAGAGTGAATATGACAATGAGTTTGTGGTCAGCACAACAAGAGCTGTCAACACATGTCAGCCCCATGTCAACACATGGGTTCCTGCTACCCGTGGCGTGTTACTAATCCAACAAATCCCTCTAATGCCTTTGTTCTGGGCTTTTCTCTTGTCTGAAAATGCAGCTTGAACAGTGCAAAAGGCTCTGCACAAACACTGCTGGCACAGGCGTGGCTCTGCTCAGGGAAGGGACAGGGCAGGAAAGCTCACCCAGCCTGTCCCCCTGTGTCCCTCTCAGCTCCTCTGGACACACAGAGTGGCACTCCTCCCTCAGCCTGCACCAACACTAAGCTTGGGGAGCAGTAGGGAAGGAGCAAAAAGTCAAATGAGAAGGAAGGAGGTCCCTTGTGAGAGTGCAGATGGTGCAGAGCCCAGGGAGGCTGGCTGCCCTTGTCCCCTGCACTGTGAGCCAGGGTCACTTCCACAACTCACAGAGCCTGAACCAGGACCAGCACATTTCCTAACCTTGGGGCATTTGATCTCCCAGAGTTTTGGTTTTCATACAGTTGTTTGGTTTATGTGACTGTGCACTACTTCAGAAACGGATGTCAGCTTTCCAAGGAGGCTGTGGGGAAATTCAGGCTTATGGGAAACCTTCAGTTCAAACAGAATCACAGAATTCTCACAAAACTGTCCAGACCTTTTCGCAATTATGTTACATCACACACAGGGTTTGAGCAACTCTGGATCATTTCACATTTCAAGCTCAGCTTCTTATCTTTTTATAGTTCTGCTACTGTGGCTCCATTCTTTCCCAAATGAAGAAACTTAATTAATATTTTATACCCTTACTAGATTGTGAATACAATTTGCCATAACAGTACAGAAAAAGCAAATACACTTTGTCTCCTGCCAACAGAAAATCCTTAACAGCTGTTTATTGCTCATTTGCAAAACATAAGAGCAATGGAATTCCATTACTTAGAGAAACTGGCTGTTCCATGATATCCTTGGCAACAAACACCACACTTATCTTTTTGAACAATAGACTCTCAAAGTTTCTGCTGCCTACAAAAATAAGACAGTGAGGAAGACTTTTTCTTAACTGCAAAATGCCAAACAATGGGAACTGACTCACCGTCAGCTGCATTGTGTTTCATGAAAATGAAACTTTTTCTTTCTCTCTCTCCCCCCCTAAAAAAGATATTTGCTTGCTGCAAATTTAGAGAAAAGTTTCATGCAACCATCTCCTTCACAGGAAGAGCTTTTTATTGAGGTCAAGACTTTGGCAAAATGAGAAGAAATTCAGACTGCAATCTAAGTAATGTAAGAACTCACAAACAACATTAAAGGAGTTACTTAGGTTTATGATAAACCATAGAGAAATCACAGAGTGGAATTTTCCCTGACTGTTCAAAACTTAAATACCAAGAAAAATAACATCGTGCTTTACACCACAGATATTTCACATATGGTTTTAACTAACTAACTTCCAAGTTTCCAACAGCTTAAAAAAGAACTATCTATGGCATACCAGAGAGATGCGAGCTCCTCAGAAAGTCAGGACATGCACATACCATCCATAATCTGGTTTCTATATTTAGGGAAGGACTATACCTAAAAGCCCTGGAGGTCAGCACTGAATCAAGCCCAGAATATTCTCACAGACAGATGTTCTAGACAGTGTTTGCCACAGGCCACTCTCCCAAACCCACAGCAAACGTGCCATGTGAAGACCTGAGCTGGAGCCTGCACTACTCAAGGCAGTGTATTCTCTTACCTCAATGATCCTGTCGTGGATTTGCAGCCCTCCTTCCTTAGCAGCAGGCCCAGTGTCAACTATTTTGGATACAAAAATTCCTTCGCTGGATGAGCCATCCTGATTGTCCTTCAAGGATGAAAAGGAAAACACATTATTGTCCCTCTCGTCTGCCCTCAGCTGAAGCTCGTCCATGTCACAACAGTGCACGTAATTTGAGAGAAATGTTCTTACTGATGTCTTAATGTGGAATTACTTTGTGCTAATGAGAACACCTGATACTCTGATTTTGAAAGATTAAGCAGCCAGGGATGGGCTTCCATTAGGTAAATTAGTTGCTTGATAATAATTTTTCTCTGACTTCAGCCAACTCAGGAGTAATTGTCATTACAATTATTCTCACAGCAAAATCCAGTGAGACACAGCCTGCTTGCACATCAAACATAAGACAACGGTGCAATTTTCATTTTTAGTTGCATAGCTTCTCCTCTGGAGACTTGAAAATAAACCCATGAAAACACCTTACACCTAACAAGGTATTTTCATATTCCTGTGTGTTGTGCTTTTACCAGTGCAGAACAATGTCTCAGAAATTTGAAAAACTCTAAAGAAAGAGTAACTTTCAAGTGAATTCACTAGGAATAAATCATGATTAATGTCAAATTTCTGAGCAGCCAAGAAGTAGTTCTGAATACTTTCTAAATTACTAGGACAAGGTATAATCCACTCCTTGATGTAATTAAAGTCATATGCAGCAGCTCCAGCCAAAAAGCATCCCAAAAAAATACATTAGTGAGTGTGTGGTGCAGGAAACATCTGCTGAAATCACAAAACTCAAAACCAAGCTGTTTAAGTTCCATCCCTTCACCTGCACAGAGGGCTGCTGGATCTCTGCTGGAAAGGAGAGTAAATTTTTTTTTTTTAATGAAAGGCACTGAAGTTGTGGCTCTCAACCCATGAACTTCACAGCAGTATGGTCTGAGAAAGAGACACTGTGGTTTTTATCATTTTGGGAGTGGCACTGCTCTAGGATTAGGGGTGCTGGGTGTGATATGCAAGAATAAACAGGCAGGGAGAGAAAAGGCAGCGTAGTTAATGGACATGCACACAACCTCAATGGAAGAACTGCTCTGAAAGAATCCCAAGAGGACCAAATGCTTGTCAGCAACATTTTTTCCTCTAAGTGTTGACCTACATGCTTTTCCCAACTGGAAAGGGCAAACATATTTTAACAATTAACATACCACGCATGGCCGGCCACCAATAATATTAAATCCAAGAGATCCAGAATCCCGATGAAGGACCAGAGTCAGTGCTTTAGTTTCTTCACCCTACAAAAGACAAACACATTTAAAAACATTGTGTGTAGGACAGGTAAAACTTCTACCCAGGCTTTTTGTTGGGTTGCTTTCTCATTTTTGTAAAATCGCCTTGTAGTTTAGAGACAAATGTTTGGAATAACTTTGTAGCTCCCAGTGGCTGCTCCAGCCACCCCACTGAGCTCCAGCAGCAGAACCTCCCCTAAGATTTATGTGTCTTTTTTATTGAGATCTACAGTGAGACACTTAACAGCAACAGAAGGGGTTTATATGCAATGCTGGTTCCTGCAACTACTTGACCCAGTCATATGTGATGTGTTATGTAAAATACTCCACGTTTCCAGTAGTCAAACTCTTTGACTTTTCCAGTGCTTGGGGATGACTGAACCTTAGGACTGGATCCTTGCATTGCCTCTCCCTCCTGCTGACTATGTGACATTGTTTTAAGTGACATTGTTTTAAGTGACATTGTTTTAAACAGTATCAAGCACAAAATTCTCAGCAGAGTTTTAAAAAACAGCGTTAAACAAAACTGTGACAAATTTTGCCACAGGCCCAGAATGGAAATTGCTATTCACAGCACCTGCTATGCATGATTTTTTTTTTCTCTGGCATTTTAAGATTAGCAAAACAGAAATCTCCCATCACTAAAAATCATTATGTTAATCCCCTAAAATATGAAATTCTGCAGTGAATAGTTTTCTGGACAAACAGCATACAACAAAGATATCCTGGAAGGACATGTAATATTTGGGGGGCTGTGTGAACAGGCTCTGTTATCCTGGTTTCTCATCCCAGCTTGTTCCTAACTACGAACTCCTACCAAATGTCCTTTGTGACACAGGAATGCTGTTTAGGCCTATTAACTTTTATGAAGACAAAACTAAGTGCATGAACTGTTAAAGACAAATAAATGTTTACAGTGATCTCCCTTCAGTCTAAATCCCGTGTTGTTATTTACAGCACAACAAACAACAGCAGAGCACTACAAAAAGCCCTGAATAACAACATTTAGAGATCAGAAGAGGATCAGTGTGTTCATCTAGAGATACTGATGAACATTTCTACCTCCAAAACCATTTTCTTTGTTTTATCCAAGGGGTGAAAAAGTTATGAACACAAAAAAAGTTTGAGGAAGTTATCTTAAAAGTCTGGTTTTCATAACCAATTAATGACAAAAATTGCAACAGTTGCAATGTAATTCAATGCAGATGGTTTTAGTTTGTGCATTTTTTCTTCCGACATGTCAATTTGAAGTTGTCAATCAAATATTAATGTCTATTAAAGTCATAAAAAATGTCAACGTAATCCTGGATTACTGAATTACTCCCAGAGATTTGGGGATGATAAGGAAGCCCAATTCCCTGCCAGTGTGAACTGGCAGAGCTCCACTGACCGCACACTCCGAGCTCCTCCAGGGGGAACTGCTCCACCAGCTCCACCTGAAAATGTGCTTTACAACTTCGACGTCAGTTCCTGATCATTATCTCCCCTAATGATCGAGGCATAAAGACACTTGGACCTGATACAGAGGAACATGAACAAACTCTGATTTCATCTGAATCTGCCTGCACTTGGCAGCACCGAGAACCAAGTGCCCAGAAGAGAACTGAAAAATGAAGTAAAATCTATTTCCCTGCAAGTCTACAGACCCAGACCTCAGACAGGAGTTCAAGGAACAAATTTCCAGTCCTGTGAGACCACTTTCAAGGACTGATGATTCTGGACTTGAAAGACAAGCACATGCTAGCATGACTGTTTCTTTCTATTATCCCTATTTAAGAAGGCAAATCAATTAGAACAATCAAAAAACAATTACAACATGGCTCTCAAGACACTTTCAGTAATTAGAGTTGCCTGTTTTCATTAAAGCCTCCTTATGTGGCTTTGATTTGACACTTGTACACCTGGCTGAACAAGTATTAAAGCAGGTGGGATTGAATCAGTCGGGTTGTGAGGGAAAAGAAACAACTAATGCAGCTTTCTGTAGGTACCTCTGAAAAAGTACTTCTGTCTACAGGGGTTTTAAAGACATTTCCAGGTTCTTCTGGTGGCTTTGTCTCCATGCTCCCCATGGCAGCAGTCACGTTCCAGCCCCACCGTGGGTGCAGAACTGCCCAGCCCTGGGGAGGCAGCAGCACCTCGCTCTGACACTTGGCCACTTCTGCACACTCACATCTCAGCTCTGAACAACCCCTTCAACAACCTCCTCCTTCTCTCCAGAAGGAAGCCACGATGTAAATGATTTTTCCAGGGCTCTGCCTTTCTCTCCCCCTCCAGGATCTGGCGTTCCAGCGAGCAGTCATTAAACAGTGAGGTAACTGTGGAAATGTGGTGGCCAGGGGCCAGCCCTGCCCCGGCAGCTGCTCCGGCAGCAGACCTGATGGTTCCTGGCATGTTGTATTCCCACAGCTGAACAGAACTCTTAAACATAATTCTTGAAATTACTGCACTTCCCAGCTGAGTAATGTGCAGCTAATAGACTGCCTTTCCCTTTTGGTTGCAAAGACTAATTTCTTTGGTAGTGCAGTGGCTAAGAAGGTCTGTTTTCACCAGAGGAGGCACCTCAGCTCCTTCTTCACTGGTGAAAGGGCTGCCAGGACCAGCCTGGCCCATCCTGCTTGGGAACAGGCTGAGAAAAACATCCTCTTGTTTTAAAGGACTTCACCTGGTTCTTACAGAACTCAAATCTGTGTCACCACCACCACAGAGGTCCTGAATGTCAGATCACAACTGGTTCTTGCCTGGCTGGTGCATTTAAAGTCAGTCCCTGTCTCTGGTTGCCAGGAGAGCACAAGGGTTTCCACCCTGGGCTGTCAACTGCTTCCGATTCCCTCTCCCCTTGCTGCTTCCCACAGGACTTTGCTGGCTGTGTAAATAAGGGATTGACCAGATCAGCTTATCAAGAGGTGGGCACAGTGCTGTGTTTCACCAAGGATTAAGCCTTGTTTGAATTATACAAGTTTTCTTCTTGATTGTTTAGACTTTGATATTTCAGGACTGACATGTCTGATGGAACGAAATACTAATTTTGAGGGAGACACTGCACTTTCCCTCCCACTCCCTCCTGAAGCTCATCCTCAATAAGCCTCTCCTCTCTCCATCAAGGAATAAAGTCATTCTCTGAATAAACCTTTGAACTGTACACAGTAAAATTAAAGTGTTGCCTCAGTGACAATACACATGGGTAGCACAACTGGGGTCACTTAAGGCACACCTGCCTGCCTAAGGGGCTTATAAAATTGTGAGATGCTTAGGGACATGTGTGTATTAAAAATACATTTATTTATGTCTTCTCTCATTATGGTCATGGTGTTGTTATAGAACTCACCTCAGAGATGGTAGATGAAAGCACAGAAAAGCTGTGACTCATCCAGCATCACAAAATCTATACTAAGGTGAATCCCAACCTGGGTCTCCAAAGCAGCCAAAAGACCATGAATTTGGGTCTTTAAAGAAAGGTCTAATATCACTCAATATGGTATTTCCCCTTTGACTAAGCATTTAAACACAACTTTATGTGGGCATTTCTTCTGTTTAGACTATAGCATGTGTGATCTGATTTATTCTAGATTGGTTCTACATCTGCAGCAACAAGCAGCCATCAGGCAGGAAAGCCAGAAAACCCTTTTTCTCCATCTCCCGAGGAGCCAGAACACCCCACAGTAAGTTCTGCAATCACCACTTGTAAGCTTCAAACCCAGATTGTTGGTCTGTTAGCACACACCAAACTACTACATCGGAGAATGCATGAAAGATGAATAATGGTCATAATTTAAAAAATGACAGCAAATTGGTTATTTCACACTACCATACCTCTAATCCCTGTGTTCAGGGACATAATCCTTAGGAAAATTTATACGTCCTGCTGAGTGCTCCTGCACAGTCTGTGCTCCTGTCTCTGAGAAAACAACCCCGCACTTGGAAGCCTGCCACAGCCCCAAAGAAGGAAAGCATCCCTGCACTAGGTGATTACCACAGGTCTTTTACTAAACTCTCTGTGTGACAAAGATGCAAGTTTGCAATTTGTGCTTGCCTGGGAGCTGGGCAGCAGAGAGCTGTTAGTGTTGGCCAGCTGCCCAAAATGCTGTGAAAGACACGGAACTGGCTGACCGCTGGCCCGGGGCTGTGGTGACACGACACCTCCCAGCTTTCTCCAGGCTGGTGGCTGCTCCAGAGAACTGCACAACAGCCCTTTGTAACGGGGCTGCACCCAGCACAGGGGTCTGGGCCAGCTGTACCCATAAATCTGATAGGAAGTAGAGCTGAAAATATGTGTCATGAACATTTGCAGCTAAGAAGGAGCAGCTCTCGGGATTACAGCAGCCCCCTACACTGTACAGAGCTAAACGATGCAAACCCAACATCATCAGCACTACCACGAAAAAAGGCTGGTGTGAGAATAAAGGAGAGCAGAGATGAGGAGGCAGGGATTGGGTCAGATGGTTTCTGACAGCAGGACAGTCAGCAGGGCTCTCCTGTCATCAGCACTGGAGATGGAGCTGTGTGCCAGGCTGTGGGAGCAGGAAGCCCCCAGAATGCCATGGCAAAGTGCTGCAGGAAAAGAGGGAGACAGAACTGTCCTGAATCTTGATATGACTGTGAACCCCCGATTTATTTTAAGGGCATTATCAGCATCTTGACCTGAACACACCCAGTACTGCCTGAAGCTAGAACAGTTCATTTAGTATTAAAATATTTTCTGGTTTGAGTTAGGAAAACAGGATGGGTTCTGTCCTGGATTCCTAAGAAGGTTAAAAAAAAAAAGATCCTCTGACATGAAGTTTTATTTCCTTTACACAGCTTTTAGAGCCTCAACATTACCAGAGGTGTGAATACAGATGTTTGACAGTTTTGCACAGTTTAATACTGCTGTGTCTGTGGTAGCACATTCCAGGTCACTGGGAGGACTCTGAATGTCTTCATTTAAAAGATAATTGGCTTCCAGGGCTTCCCTCGCTGGGGAGCCTCATTCCAATTAAAACTTGGGGATTGTTGTAGCTCTGGCTTTTAATTCTGGTCATTTTATAAATGGTCTGATTTTGAGGGGTTGAAATAAAATTAATTTTTCCCTTCCTCATTAAAGAACCCTGTGTGATGCTGGGAAAGAAATCACAAGTACACAGCAGACAGCTTGTATTTGGATGTGGATGTTACAAAGATGATGGCTGCAGATCCTGAAATAGCTGGTGAGGTGTCCGAGTCGCACCATAGTTAATCCCAAAGCCTGCATTTTGTAGGAAGCCCTACTGTGGGATGCCAGGTGAACTCAGGCTCTGGAAAGCATCGGGTCACAGCGGCTTCTTCCAATTCACTCCACTTTGTGTGACTCCTGGGAGTCAATTTCTGCTGCTTTAATACCATTTCCAGCCCTGGAAATTCCACTTTTAGAGTTTTCTTCGGGTTAGAGAACCAAGAGAAAACAGTAACACCGCGAATTGTTACTTTTCTGCGCGAGTTAGGAGTCCAGCCAGCAACGACGGTCACACTTAAAACCGCGCCTACAGAAAGATGTACCTACAGACGTACCACTTAAAGATGCACCTACAGAAAGCGGCGTATTACCCCTATTAAACCGCAAAGCTCAAATATTTGAAAGGATTTACGGCCGGATGGGCTCTCTAGGAGAATCCCTGCACACGGGAACGCCCCGGGCAGAGCTCACGGGACAAAGCGCATCCCGGGGGATAAGACACATCCCGAGGGACAAGACGCATCCTGGGGGACAAAGCGCATCCCGGGGGACAAGGCGCATCCCGGGGGACAAGGCGAATCCCGCGGGACAAAGCGCATCCCGGGGGATAAGACACATCCCGAGGGACAAGACGCATCCCGGGGGACAAGGCGCATCCCGGGGGGCAAAGCGCATCCTAGGGGACAAGGCGCATCCCGAGGGACAAGGCGCATCTCAGGGGACAAGGCGCATCCCAGGGGACACAGCGCATCCCAGGGGACGCAGCACATCCCGGGGCACCCCGGGCAGCGCGGTGCCCGTCCTTACCTTGCCGGGAGAGGCTGCGCGGGCGCGGGCCAGCGCGTCCAGGCGGGCGCTGTACTGCGTGAAGCGCTTCTGGTAGCGCAGCGCCGTCACCTGCAGCTCCAGCTGCGCCGCCGCCAGCCGCGACAGCAGCGACTGCTCCCGCTTGCCGGCGCGCAGCGCCTCCTTCTTCAGCGCCTTCTCCAGCGCGGCCGCCCGCGCCTGCAGCGCGGCCCCGTGTGCGCGCAGCGCCCGCAGGCAGCCGTGGCCGCCGGCCCGGCGCTCGCCGTGGGTCAGCACCAGCCCGCAGCCCTGCTCGCACAGCCCCGCGGGCCGCGCCTCGCAGCGCTCCCGCATGTGCGCTTCCACGTCGCGCAGGTTGAGCACCTGGCGGCAGCCGCGGTTGCGGCACTTGGCCGGCGAGAAGTCGCAGGTCTCGGCGTGCTCGCCCAGGTGCTGCAGCGGCACCACCGCCTCGCAGCCCCGCGCGTGGTTGTCGCACTTGATGTCCAGCTTGAGGATGAGGCTCTTGAGGGGCAGGACGTGGTTGAGCTCCTTGGTGGAGATGCGCTGGCAGTTGACGGGGCAGCTGCCCTGCTGCACCACCCAGGGCAGCACGCAGCCCGCGCAGAAGACGTGTCCGCACGGGGTGGTCAGCGGGTCCTCCAGCACCTTGTTGCACAGGTTGCACTTGAAGTCGGGATCCACCTCCCCGCTG
Source organism: Chloebia gouldiae (assembly GCA_003676055.1). Taxonomy (NCBI): domain Eukaryota; kingdom Metazoa; phylum Chordata; class Aves; order Passeriformes; family Passeridae; genus Chloebia; species Chloebia gouldiae. Next base: position 2,711,133 of record QUSF01000031.1, on the reverse strand, counting down.
AAGCGATCCAGCTCGAACCCCATCCTCCTTCCGCTCCGCCGCAAACAACCGAAGAAAAGAAAAAAA
>QUSF01000031.1:2621343-2689248 GCA_003676055.1 Chloebia gouldiae | reverse complement strand
GCTGAAATATTCCAGATATTTACCAAATGAAAATGCCCTGTGTTCTGCAGAAGACTGTTTCTATTCAGAGGCAACATGCCTTTTCCAGCTTTGCCAGTGTGCTGAAGCTTATGTGGAATTAACAGCCCAAGGAGAGGATTCAGGCTTCTCCAGCATCTGGAACTGCACGATAACCACCTTGTTTGCTTTGGGCCACCTAAGCCAGCATCACTCTGGGTGCCAAATGTCCCTGTGAGAGTCGTGGGAGGATGGGGGGAGGTCCTGCCTGGGGTGTGGTGGACAGGGGTCTCTGGTCCTTGCTGGCAGCCTGCACTTGGGGAATAAATATGTCATTGTTTTCAGGCACACCTCAAACCCAAGTGTGGGTTCTCTCCACTGACAGAGGTGGGAGACTGGGCTCCTAATTTGGGAGCCCTCTAAAATGTTAATAATACTCATGTTGTAGCTGGAGATTAAAGAACACTCTCAGAGGTCTCTCTGCCTTCTGCAGCTGCCACAGAGCTGCAAGGTCACGTCTGAGGCTGCAGTTTCTCCATTATTTTTTTCTGAGGAGCTGGTGTTAATCAGCTTTCAAGGGCAGGCTGGCATGTTAATGGAAATATCTAATGCTCCTGCTTTTCCTGCCTATCTCTTGCCTGCCTTCCTTCCCCCATCCATCAAGATTAACAAGAATTTATTATGTTCAGCTTCCTTTCAGGAGGTGTCATTGGAGGCACATAACCATTTGTAAGATTTATTTATTCACCCCAAGGATGCTGGAAAGGTGTGAAAGCTCGAGGAACAGACACATAACTCGATATGGGATGAGGGGAAAGCTTCATCTTATCAGAATTGTTCCTTAATGAGGAATAAATATCAGTCCAGGGCACCATTCTGCCCAGCATCAGCCTCCCTCTAAGGCAGATGCCTCTGGTCCTGGTGTAGCTGTGTTTATAGAACTTTTAAAGCAAGCTTGGTTGCCACCAGGAGGCTCAGGATACCCCCAGTGCTGCCTGTGGCACATCTTTCACTTCTCCGTGATGGATCTCAACTCAAAACTTGCTCCACCACCTCCCTGTCGTGACTAATTCACACCCTGGGAGTGGATGCAGAACCCCAGAGACTCCTCTGGTTTGTTCCAGGGGTGAACAGAGCCCAGCAGAGATGCTTCTGGAGATGCTGGAGCTGTGGTGGACAGCACACTTGCTGCAGAGGTGACTTGCACTGCTCCACGAATCCATCAGGATCCGTTTACCCACACGTCCATCAGGGCCTGGCAGCCCCAGGGCTCTGCTCTCCTTGCAGGTGCAGAGCTGATCCATATGTGGGCAGGCAGGGCTGCTCAACATCTGGAAGTGCCAGACACACTTACAAAATCCTCCCTTTTTTTTTGTTTTTTTTTTTTTTCCCTTGGCAAAGTTTGTGGGTGGGAAGGAAGGATTTGCCTCATTCATTCATTCATGCATTCATTCATTCATTCATTCATATGATTCTACACTTGTGAGTAAACCCAAGGAGGAAAATGCATGAAAATAACACAGATTTTAGCTGTAATTTCTGCAAATTCCTTTGAATAAGGAAATGGAATATTAGTAGCTGCTTCCTTGCTTTCAAAACTTTATAGAGGATTGAAATTAATACAAGATATTGAGCCCCTGTTAAGGAGCTCTGCAAATGAAGTGTGGGGAGCTCATGGAGTGTTTCCTGCCTCCATGACTGATTGGAACATTCTCCTGTAACCTTGATGTTCTTCAAGGTTATGGTCAGGTCATGGCAGTGGGAAAACTAACTAAGGCCCTTAGTGATGCTGTTGATATTCCTGAATTTGAAAACACATGTACCTCAATAAAAATTTGGCTAAAATATAAAAATATTTATATTTTAAATAAATATTTATATATATTATGCAAATAAATAAACACATAAATATATATTTATATAAATATACAAATAGTGTCTACGTCAAGAAGGTCGCCTGGAGCCCACATGTAAATTATTAAATACTACATGTAATGGAACCCAGTATTCTTGGAACATGAAGCAGCAGCTAAATGGAAACTTTGGCTATTACCATATTCATGTTTCATGCAAAAATATTTTCAAGATCAAAGTTCCGTTATTAAAACAATGGGCATGAAAATAACAAAATTGCTTTTCATAAAACAAACATATTCTTTGTATCTGAGAGGCTTTTCACAGAAATCTGTATTTTGAAGCAGTAATACATTACAGATTTCTTTGCTGCACTACTTTGATTCATTCATTAAAATAGTTTTGATTTTGGCATGTTGCAAAGGTCTAAATAAAAGCATTTTAGTTACATAAATACAGACTCTGTGGATTCAACAGTAATATAGTACGTTTGGAAAAGTGTCATTTATTCTGAAAATACACAAAGACCAAACCACTGACAGAATTTTCTGTACATTGTAAACATTCTCACAGTATGGGTATAAATATCCCTTTTTTGATTCATTGCATGCCAGGTCATCAAGCAAAGAGATAGAAAAAGAAGCTAAAGAAAAGGGATTATTAATTTACTAAGATGCTTAAAGACAGTGAAAGCCAAACAATAAAAAAGCTTACAAAGTTTTAAGTCACTGTATACAGCCAGGGCCATAACATTACAATAACAATAGCAGATAATATAATCTCATATTTACATCACTTTCATGCACAGGATCCCCACAAGCTGTGGCGTGTTTAGGGATTGGTGGTGGGGGTTTTGTGCCTGGTGGGTCCTGGGCTGCTGTCCCACCTCTGAGGGATGTTTAGGGAAGGTTTAAGGGGGTCAGTGAAGGTCCTTCTCCAGTTTGCTGAATTTTCAATCTGAACTATTTTGAGCCCAGGGTACAATTTCTTCCCCTTCCTTCCCTAAAATGGCTTCCTCCTCCTTCCTTGCGAGCTGTTTGCCAGACCGATTTCCTTCCTTTATGGACCATTTTGTCCAATTTCCTTCCCTTATGGACCACTTTATCCAATTTCCTTCCTCTGGCAGCTCAGGGTGTTACTTTTCCAGGACTGGGAATGCCCCAGTTGGCAATCACATCATGCACTTCCAGGCATGGACCTCTCCCTCCTTTTGGTCCTGCAGGACCCAGCAGAAGGCAGGAGCATGTCTGACATGCATCAAACCTGTCCAAGCAGCAGCAGATGCTCTCATTGCCCACTCCCACGCCCAGCTGTGGATTTGGAAGTGCATTAACATCTCTCATTCTGCTGTACCTTGTATGTATCTGCTGTTTGCTGTCCAGCAGCACCTCATTGTCTTGGCCAAGGGGTGACAAACAGATCAGATTCCTTCTCTTATGAAACAAACTCTTTTTGAGGAGAGAGCAGAGATTTGGGCTGTTCCCTTGTCCAACCACCCAGGAGAAATGACCCCAACTGTGACTTCCCCACCCCACTGGGAATGAAGAGGGGGAAGATCCCTGGAAGGTGGGGAGGGAGTTGCTGGAGGTCCCCACAGCCTGCTAGGCTGCCAGGCAGAGGAGCTGAATAAAGCCTCATTTTACATGTAAATGTATGTAAATTTTGGTGGGTCTAAAGGAAATTTAGACTTCAGAAAAGAATGATTTTGGTGCATTTTGTTTTATTCTTTTATCTATTAATTTTCTTTTAAATATGCATTGAAAATGCACCACTTTGTGCCCAATAGAGCAAGTCCTGAAGCCTTTCTCCAGCTGAATTCCTCTTAGGAGCCTTGTTTGCTCTTTTCCTGGCAGAGCTCCCAGTGCCTTGATAGCAGTTTTATCAGAGTAAAGCCCTGCGTATTTGCATGACACTAAAGAGCTAAAATTATCTCTAAATGGAGCAAAAAAGAAAAAAAAAAAAAGAAGAAAGCCAATATATATTGTTCTGAGAAAGACTGCTCTTTGGTGGGCCCAGAGGGGACGTATTGTAAATATGATTTAAAAATGTCTCTGCTACTACTGTCTGATCTTATCATCAGATGTTGCTGTGGAATTTGTCTACACAGACCCCAGAAAAGGAAAACAGATTGAGAACATTAACTTGTACTGTGAGAAAATATCTCCAACTTACTTTGTCTGGCACCAAAAAAACCCCACCAACCCAACAACTCTGCATTAGAAATGTGCTCTAAAAATGGAAACAAACATTAGAATGCTGTCTGTTTGCTTTGATCGCTCTGAACTGGGAATGTAAATGCTGCTTATGCATTCTTTGATGTCGGGGAAGTGACATTTTCCCCCGGTTCTGTCTGACTGTTGTGGTGAACTTCAGGTTTTCATCTGTCTTCCTGACACCAAGGGTACAGCACAGCTCCGAGCAGGATCCTGCCTGGAATCTGATTACAACAGCCAGGCAGCAAGCTCTTCTCAGGCTTCTTTATGTTAGAAATCTTGTATTTGGACAATAAATCATTAGTTCTCTCACAGGCTGACCTAGAGAGAGGCTGGCTTTTTGTCAGTTGAGCTTTTTTAGCTTAAGTCAGCAGCATACCATACTATAAAAAACACAATTTTTGGTTTTTTTTTTTTGAGGAGATGCTCAATAATGCAGCAGTGAAGATGACGAGGCAAGTCAAGTCTGAAGTTAAATGCAGTTTAAAAACTAGAATATATAATTAGGCAGACATCACAATTAGTTTTGCAGAGCCAAAAGCTTTTGCATTTTGTCATTTCTTAAGCACTGAAACATAAAGTAGTCCTGGAGATAATAGAGAGGCTGATATTGAGAATAATATTTGTATTTTAAAGTTGTTTTCAATGAACCTAGGAAAGACAGAGAAATTCTTAGGTGTGAAGGAATATGTGCAATAATCTGGCAGGATTTCTAGCATGTCTTCTATGTAATTCATACCTTGGGGTCTGTCTTTAAGCTCCCAAAGATAGGATTTCATAGGTAAAATTTGATGTCATTTCTGAGGGTGGCAGCAGTGTCGAAGGCAGGATGGAGGAAAATCCAGTGCAGACGTGCTGAGGGTCTGTGGGCAGGCTCAGAGAGCTGAAATCCATCCAGGGCCACTCATGAATTCCTGTCCTGTGGCCCAGCTGTGTCTCAGCACCAGCATGAATTTGCCTGCACTTGCCTGCTCTCAAGCCTTCAGCTGGGGTGGAGCTGCCCTATAGTGGAAGCAAACTGAGATCCCCCAGAGACCAGTCATAATTAAACACCTAATGAAGATAAATGGAGGCAAAAAAAAAAAAAAAGACCTTTTTTCTGGTTCTTTTTGCACTGTAGGGTGCTTAGTGCATGGCCATCCACAGCCCACGTGTTGTGCAGAAATGTGTAGTAAAAAGCATTTTTCCTGTTCAAAGAGTGCTGACCAGGCAAATATTCTGCTTTGGGTGGGGACTAGAAAAATAAGTCTTGGCCCCAGGACTTGGATATATTTGCCACTTCAGGCTGCTGATTGAGTGAGATTAACTAGGCTGGGTCTGTGGATTCTTCAAGCTCCTTTCCAGGCTCAAGCACACACACAGAGCTCTGAAGAAACAGAAAGAGGTAACCTGGCCTTGTGTTCTTGTTCTGTACCATCATCCCATCCCATCCTGATGCTGTTGAGCCAGGGATGGAGGAAATGACTCGTGCAATTTCAGAAGGCAAACTGAGTGTTTATTCAAAAGCACTTCTCTCTTTTATAGAGAACACCCTGAACATTAATTCCATTGGTCTTAGAGTAAAAACATTTCACCTGATTGGTACCCTGGACTCAGGTCAGCGTGGTAGAACATATCTATAAAAAATATGAATGGAAAGCAAGATAATTGATTACATTCCTCTCAGACTTTTTCTCAGGCTTAGTCTGGCAAAAACCTTTCTCTTTTCCTCTCAGACTGAAGTGAGAATATCCACACCATGCCATCCCTTGTTCTGTACCAAACATCCCAGCTCAGTGAGCACTGCTCTCCATGCCATCCTTCCCAACGTGGAATGCCCTCGTGGCTGCATGGATTTACCCCAACCAGCCTGAGCACTGCCCTGGGAGCAGAGCTCTGTGCACAGACACACAGCTGCTGTGTTTTAGATAAAACAAAGTGTTTTAGCTATTTGAGCCAGGTCTTACAGGCTCTCATAGACAAACACCACACCCCTGATAGCTCAGCTCCCTCAGGTGGCATAAAGTAGCAGGATGGCTCCTGTGACAGTGTTGGAAACAAGAAAGTTTTAATAAAAGGCAAAATTATAAAAGCTCTTTACAGAGAAAAACCCAGCCAGGGCAAGAGGTTTTTGCTCCTGCTAAAACACTTCACAAAAGCACTTCTTCACAAAAAAAAAACCCACTTATTTTGTTCTCTTCCTTTCTAGTGAATTGCTTAGGTGGGACTTTTTGGCTCCTATCCAATTGGCTATCCTTAAGTTTGAGGAGAGCTCCCCAAGGTCCTGTGAGGCGTCTTTTAACCAAATTGAGGAGATAAAATTCTAGGCTTTTCTCCTTTTTAAAGAGACAATGGGTAACTTGTTTACCTCACCAACAGGGGACACATTTCTACAGGGGAGATCTGCCCCACACACAGGTGGGAACGAGCAAACACCCAGAACACAACAGAATTTCGAGTTTAGGCTTCAAACTGTGCTACAGGAGAGCTGACAAGGAGCTTCTGTGCCCACAGCTGTGGAATTCAGGAGGATGCTTAGCAGGAGCTGGCATGGTTAGAGAAAAAATAAATGTTAACCTGCAGGAGCTCAGGGAGAAAGTGTAATCAGAAATAGGTCTGAAGGCACAGGACTGTGTGAAGAACAATAAATGAATGAGTCCTACAGGCTCTGTGTAGTGCTTATATTTTTATAGATAAGTATTTATGGTCGAAGGAGTTGTGCACTTGTGTAAATAGAAGCTTCCACATGATAAGAATGCTTGAAAAGGAGTGAGGTTTGTCTATTTTTTATTATCTCAGCTGCTTTTTTGGCTTCTCTGGCTGCTGCTAATGCATTCTGTGGCTTGTCTTCTTTTCTGACTGTATTTAGAGACAAATGGGGCATCATGAGGAGGAAAATGTTACTGCAGTGCTTCCCAAGAGTGCTATTATTTTGAGCAAAAATTGTACGATCAAATACTTGGAAAAAATCCTAAAATAGTTCACATTTTGGTAATGTGTATACTCTGCTCTCTTCTCATTTTCATTGTTTTATTTCAGGAAAGTGGCAGAAATCAGGGAAGTTGTTACTATTTCCTCCCACAGAACAATCAGACCAAATGGCAAGAAAATTTCATATACAGCAGCAGTCAGTGTAAGGGCATCTAAAATAATCAGTGTTCCCTAAATTCTGCTTTGGAGTTATTTGTTTCTATTAAGATTGTTCAAGGAAGAATAGAAACAAACTTGTTCAAGTTTATCCTCATGTTAGTAGTTTTGAAATCATAGTGTACACCTACTTTAATAGTCTGATTATTTTGGGTATTTTACAATGCAGAGATTACACAGAATAAATCCCAATAAACACCATTGGAAATGTCCTTCCTTTTCCCCTTGTGCCTGTTTTGGAGCAGGCTGGAGAATCCCAGCGATGGCAAAGTGTCATTCTGCCTTTTGTTTTTCTGACTATTTGAATTCCAAATGGAACATGACAAGGGCAAACTACACTTTTGAACTCTGACCTCTGCTTTAAATTGAATGTGAAGTCTAAATATCTCCCTCTTTGACTGTATCCAAAGAGAGGTTTGTCAGAGACATCTTATAACCTTGTGGCTGCAAGGCTATCCTCTGTTAATTAAAAAAAGTTTTCTGAAGAAGTTCTGAGGAGGCAAACGTGGGGAAGAAAGGCACATTGTTCCCGTGGACAAAGACAGGGGATCAATTTTCATAAATCTGCATTCCCAAGACAACTGTTCAAATCTGGTAAAAGGTCCATTTCTTTGAACTTACATACCAGAAAGCTTTTATTCCCCTGTTCTGCAGCAGACAGGAGTGCAGGTTAACTGTGTCTCATCAATGTCATGCTTTAGATGTTCCAGCGAGAAATTCTTTAGTTCAATGAGGGAAGGTACCACCTACCTCAAGGAGAAAAAAAAAAAAAAAAGAAGAAAAAAAGAAGAAAAGGAAAGAATGAAAGGGTTACCTGTGGTGCCAGATTGTGTTTTAAAAGATTCAGTTTCTCCAAGTTTTCAAAGCCCAGCTTTTAAGCTTCATGGTTTAAAATTGCTGGATGTTATAATTAAGGATTTAACGTCACTCAAAAAATTGCTTTTTTATTTCTGGAATAGCACATATCAAAATTCTAACCGTGAATGCCCTGCCTAACCTAAAATCTTTTGCTTTGGAGTTCCTACTGCTATTTATTCACTCTTTTGAGACTAAATGATAGTAAAAAATGAACTTTACTTAACCACAGGTCACTGCTAACACAAAATCCACACCACTTTGCAAGTTCTCAGCAGCATTGCACTGGAATGATGTGCTTGGCCACTCATGCAGAAGAAGCATATTTTTATTTCCAGAGCTTGTGAAGCACAAATATTTGCCTTAATATTTTCTCCAATAATATTATCATGTATTGAGTATTTTTGTTAGAGGAGCTTCTGGACATCCAGAGTGCAAAGAGACCATAGGTACCTACATTTACATATGACAAGCAGTGCGTAGTCAAGAAGTAATTCCAATCTCAAAAAAAATTAAAACAACAAAGGCAGGGAGAAAATATTTATTTGAGTTATTTCCTAGACTGAAATTCCTTCTGTCCTCTTGCCCTTTTGCTTGCATTCACTTTCTTGTTTTCAATCCTTTTTTTAAATATTTTTGAATTTTTTCCCCCACCACCAGGAAGGCCAGGAATAGACTTTCCAAAAAATGAACACCTGGCACCTTCACAGCACTTCCACAACTGGGGCTAAAAGACAGGAAATCCAGGAAGATTGGGGCCATAATTGGGATCTCTAGATCAAGTTTGTCTGTGCCAGAAGAGAAAATGCTCTCAGGATCACTGGGTGAGGAGGCAGGCAGGGCTTAGCTAGAAGTTAAAACACCAAGAACTTCATTTGAACACCAACAACTTCATGGATAAATTTCTTGGTCTGAGTTTACAGACTGCCATAAAGGGAATGAAGCAAATCTATGAATGCAACCTGTAAAAAAAAACACCTGCTGAGGTGTAAAAATACAATTTTCCCCCTGTTTTCTTCTCGTCTTTGCTTCCCTGAATATTTACCCTTCATGGTCTTTTTCTCATCTCTTCAGATGAAGGTTCAGACAGACTTTAATGAAGATTTTTCTGCATCACCTTTGGGTCTGTACAGGTGTGTTACACCTATTTAAAAGTGTCTTTTTCTTTGCTGGCTACAAGCAGGCACACCAAATGAGTTGGTTTGTGCTTTTCAGACATTTTTAATATTAAGACAAAGTCATATCCATGAAATGAATGAGGAAAAACCTCAGAGGAAAAAAAACCTGGCAACTTAATTTGAATGATGGCATCTCTTTGTAGGTGTATATATAAATATATATATGCACTTATGATTTAAAGACAATTTGATAATTTAAGTAGCTGATCAGTATCTTTACTCTTTTAAATAGGAGAAGCTTCTTTGAATTGATGAAATTTGGGTCAATTATAGAATCAACTAATTCCATAAAATAATTGGTTATAAGGAATAGTTATACTCTGAATGCTCTTTTTCCCCATAAATAAAGGCACGGGAGTGTGGTGTAACCAAAATTTCACTTCTCACTACTTTGGCCATCTGTGCTTTGATCCTTGTGCTGTCACAGTCAATTCTCAGGAATTATTCTTGGGCACTCATTCTATGGCTTTTTCATACACATTTTAAACTTCCTTTCATTATCCCCTCTCAGTGTCTTACAGCCTCTGCTTGTTTGAAAAGTCTGCAGAGATTTTGAGGAATAAATTCTGCTCTTTGTGGTGCAGTTTGCAGCCTGCCTTGCGCTCTGGCTCCTCTTGGCTTTGGTGAGAAATGAGCTGCTGCAACTCCTGCACAGGATCCTCAGCAATTTCTAAAACCTAAACAGACTGTCACTTCAAAAGGATCAGCATTTCCTTAGGAAGAATTTAAGTGAAAAAAAAAAAAATACATCAGGAAGGCCCAGGATGACAGAAAAGATGTGGAGTATTCCACAGGAAAGGAGAAACTCCAAAGCAGAGGATTTATGTGGTCTAACTCCTCTGTTTGTGTGTGGAATTATTATAAATGTTTTTCATCAATGGGAAGAGTTGAAATATGGAATTAACTCCTGATGAATTGGAGATGGGCATGCACTCCCCACTGGAGAATGTAACCTAAGATACAGTGGCCCTTTAATCTTCAGGTTCACAAAATAAGGGATGTATTCCAAGACTTTCCATGCTGGGTCATCTGGAAGGCAGTGACCATTATGGTTTTCATTAGGAAAGAATGAGGGAGATAAAGACTGAGGGAGATAAAAGAGATTCACAGGCCTTGTAGGCTTTAAACAAACACAGAACTGATTTGTTAGGGGAATATCTTTTTGCTTTCTGGACAAGGCAATAAAACTGCAGTTAGGGGAGAGGAAATGCTGGGCCCTGGAAGTGTGGGATGTGTGCAGTGGGAAGGTTTTCACTCTTGAGAGGTGGAAGATTAGGGTGGGATGTGTGCAGTGGGAAGGTTTTCATTATTGAGAGGTGGAACTTTAGGGTGTACATGGCTGCCAGTAACTTTAATGTGCTGTTGGGTTTCATGATGTGTTGTGCCATATATAAAGGGCACTGATGGGTTATTAACAGAGCAGGAGCTGGCTGGCAGCTCTGGGCTGGATTTATGGCGTGGCTCTCATGGAGAAGGCGCTGGATAAGCTGCAGTAAATAACACATCAATTAGATTGCAGAGCAAGGAAGGTCATTCCTGCATTGTGGCCCAAGGAGTTTGGCTGAATGCACGGGCAGGGCTCCCACAGCTGGGGGGGAGCTGCAGGAGGCTGCTCCAGGAGGGTGGGATACCCAGTGGGACACATACAGGAGCTGTGAGCGCCCCAGGAATTGTTCATTTGTTGTCACTCTTTGTGCTGAGGATGGGCAGAGCTGGCACAGGGGTGTTCTTCACCCCCACACAAAGTCTGCTGGGAGGAAACCCCACAAATTGGTGTTGGTTTTTGTCCTTTTCCCAGTCTGAGCTGAGGCAGTGGCAGATGTGAGTGGCTGTTGTTTCTCAAGCTGAACAACCAAATCAAAAGCTGATGGTCAAGGCAGAGAGCTCTGATCCCTGAGTGCTCAACAGCACTGTTGGTAGGAAGCCCAAAAATAATTATAATTTAAAGAGATTTCCCAGAGAAGGGTTGGTGTCTGGGTAAAGGAAGAGAGTAATTGTGAGGTGATGTAGAAGTGACTATTTAAATATTGATATTTAATTAAATCTTGATATTAGTGCCACTCCCAGTTTGGTGCTGTGTGTGAGTTCAAAACTGATGTTCTGCTCAGTGCAGGGGACTGCCAGCAACCCATGTGAAAGGATTCTTTCAAACTCCACGATCTTAACCTGTTTATTTATCATTTACATTTATGGAACTGATTTCTGCAAAATATTTGTAACAGAAAATTGAAGTGGTCAAACTCTCCTTAAAAAAAAAAACTGACTTGATTGTCTTGCCACAGTTATTAGTATTTGCAGAGTGCAAGTTATGAAAACCCCAGTATTTCCAAGTGAGGTTTCCTTAGCTTGAAGATACACTCTCTGTGTTTACAGAAAACTGAAGATTTAGAAAGTGATTTCATAATTCCCAAGGAGAACAACAACATCACGCTTCTGTCCAAAGGGAAATGGATCAAAAGTGGTTTGTTTAGAGAGCAGTCACATTTCTTCACATCACTTCCAGTTGTTGGAGGGCTGCTGTTGCCACATCATCACTCCTAGAAGTGCATCAGCCTTGGAATGCCATTGAACTCTCTGTTGTGGCCTGCAGAAATGTGTTCTGCTTTCTGCTCAGTGCCTAGGGGAGGGGGCATTTTTCTGAACCCATTAACAGTGTGCCCAAAATGATGTGAGGAGGTTTTTGAGCTGGAATGTTTATACAGAGGTGAAACACCAGGCTGAGGTGTCAGGAGCCTGAGACAGGCGTGGGCTCCATCCCACCTCAGCCGTGTGCAAATGCTTTCCTTGCAGAGCCAGGGAAATGCAGAAGGGAAGGCTGGAGCTGCGTCCCTCTGCAGCCCTGCAGCACTGGAGTGCAGCTCCCAGGGCCTTGCAGGGCTGCAGCTGCCCAGCCACAGCCTCTGCCTTCCCCTTCCCTCGGTTTGTGCCAGCCTGGAGTCCCAGCTGATGCCTCAGGATTTCAGCTTTGATATTTTCCATCTGTTTGTAACCCTGCAGTTCTTCAGTGTGTAACTCCAAACTCCACACCCAGTGTGAGCTGCTGCTTCCCCATTTGGGGCAGACACAACAATTCCTCTCCAGGCCTGGCAATCAAGGCCAGAGATGGGAACAAAAGTGAGTTGGGGGAGCAAACCTGGGGTCAGTGACTTCATTACCTGCAGCTGGAATTGGCAGATTCACCCCCAATATGCAAATGGACCAAACTTACGAAAGTGTGAAAACCCATGACCCATCATCCATTTTTGGGTGCAGCCCCTGAGGGGATTTATCTGCCCTAAATGTACCTGAAAGCCCTTCAATAAACAGAACAGCTTTTATTCCCTTAATTCTGTCTGGCCTCTGTTTTAGGATGTGGGACTGTCCTTCCATCAGCTCTGCAGGGCCAGGACAGTTCTGGGTCAGGCTGCCCTGGGCAGTTTGTTCTGAAAGCCAGACTGGGGGGTGGAACTGCCTGGGGCTTCTTCTGTCCAACCTTTGCAGCAGCAGCACTGCTGATTTCTGCTTGTTTTTCCCCAAAAACCACTTTCCAAGGCTGTTTCTCCTGTTACAAGGGATTCTTGCTTGTAGGTGTGGGGAGAGCTGGTGCTCCACTGGATGCACCCAAGCAGCCACAGCAATACTGATTTTTCTTCACCCTGGAAGGCTGTGAGTAGATTTAATGACAGCTACAAGCAGCGTTCAGATTACGTGAACCAGGATAACCCTGGCCTGAGTTTTGCTATAAAGAACACATTTTAAAAAATGAATTAATGAGGATTTCTACTTTTATCATCAGTGGAAAAAAAAAATCTTTTAAAAGTTGGAAAACAGTATGTTTTGTTTGCTGCTTGTTTCACAAAACTTTAGGCTATTTTGAGAGGCCAATAAAGATTCACTGACGTCAAAATGGAATATTAAAGGCAGATGTTCCTGGTTAGCTTAGTTATCCCCAACCACTTTTCCTTTTCCATTTTTTTTTTTGAGAGATAAGTTTAGACTAAACCAAGCACATTTCTGAAGTTTACTTTTAACTGGTTAGTTGGTTATTCAGTGATTTCCAGAATAAGGCTATCGATTTTATTTTCTCTACCTAGTTTCATTATTAATTAGTGGGTGACATTTTGATAAGCCAACAATATAACTGAGCTTTATCCAGGGGGAAAAAAAAGTCTCAGCAGTGTTATTAGAGACAGATGAAATGTGCCACTGGCTTGAAAAATTGAACATCTGGAGAAGATGGATGTTTAGGTGAATTGTATAAAAGAGCTTTAAAATTTAGATAAAGCAACAAGATTAATATTTATGAAGAATGTTGCCTCAGTGAATTATTTTCAGTTCATTCCCTGCCATAACCTCAAATATATTGTACCCAGATTAGTTTCTCAGAGGAGGCAAACTCAGGGTTGGAAGTTGCTTCAGAGGAGGGTGAGGAAAGCTGAGCAGCAGCACCCAGATCCACAGCACCCCGTGCTGATCAGAGAAGAAATATTGCTCCATTAGCTCTCGTGGTAAATGTGCTCTGTAAATGTGCAATAAATATAAATATAGACATGGCTGCTGGAACCAGTCTGGCCCATTTGCAGGAACAAAAGCACTCAAGGCTGCTTCCAGTTTTGCCACCACATTTTAGGCAGCTGGTACGTTCCTGCCTACATTCCTTTTCCACCAGAAAATGGATTTTGCCTCTGACAGAGGTCAGAGGGATTAAGGCAGCAGACGGAGGGATGACAGGCTGCAGGCGTTGCCTTTGCTTGGGGAGGTGAGGCTCAGTTGTTTCAGACTCCTGAGCTGTCCTGCTCCACAGCTTTCCCTGTGCTGGGGCTGCCTGGGGGCTCCAGGGCACTGGCAAGGGCTGCTGCCATCCAGGGATGGCGTGGGCAGTGTGGAAAGGAGGAGCAAACAGGACGGGGACTGCCCTGTGCTCACACCCCAGCCTTCCTGAAACACCTCAGTGCCCTCCTGGCCTTCTTCCCAGCCTTTCCTCCATTCCTTATTTCCTCCCCATTGCCCCCCACCTGCTTCACACCTAATTGGCCTCACCCAGCCTTTCATGCACCTTCACCTTCACCAGGAAAACCACAGTGCCAGCCAGACTGGCCCCCAAGCCCTCTCCTGTCACTCTTTTATGAAGGATGGATGAATGAAGCAACATGAACTCTCAGGTCCTCAGAAGGTAAATGGAAGTTTATTAGACAGCAGGAATTCCTTTATAGACAGCTATGATAGAGCTGGACCTGACTGGCCTTTAATCAACACCCTTCACACCACTGGTTAATTAGAACAACAGCCTTGTAAACATCGTACAAGAAAACAACACGTTCAAAACACCAGCTGGAAAGATTAAGAATTGTTCTAATTTTTTTCTCTGAACTTTCCCAAAACTTCCCAGAGCAAGGCTGGGGAAGTTTATCTGACTCTTTCTCTGACTAGACTCTCAGCACCCACCCTCCCTACCCACCTCCCAGCCCCGAATTTGGGCTGGATCTGCCTGTGATGCTGGGCAGCCCCAGCACTGCTCCTCTCCCAGGGCTCAGCTGCTCCTGCCCATCCTCGCAGCTCCTGCTGCCTCTGCCTGCCCCACGCCTGACCTGGGCCCTCAGTCCAACCTAGCAGTGGTTTCTGTGCAGCCTTTACCCAGCTCTGGAAGAGAAGCTCTGCTGTCAGCCTTGGAGCAGCCCAGGATCCTCGTGCTCCTCTTGCCAGGGTGCTACAGCAGCACCCCGCATTTGGCTGAGCCTGTGCCTTGGTCATGAGGCTGTTGACCTTTTTTTCCTGCCTGACTTAATGCTATTTTTAAAACTCAGCCAGGATTTCTTTTCCCCCTTGACAGCTGGATTTGGCTCAGTGTTTCTGTATGATTCCATAACATCTTTTTACAGTATTATCGTATTACTTGTTTTCATTTTTAGCCCAGGGCTTCATTTGAGGGCGCTGAAGGAGTTATTGTAATAACTAACATTCCACCAGATGTGTAGAACAACAGCCAATGGCTTCAGACAAATTTTTTTATGGTTTTTCTATAATAATAAAACAATAAACTTTGAGTTTATGTGAAGACACATTAATGTAACTTTCCACATGTAATTCAGCTTATAGGAATCTTAAACCTTCCAGAAAATAATGCATAAGTAGATTAACATGAGCCTTACTGGACATTTAAGGGAATATATTTATTAAAATGTACTTTGGTCATGGGGATGTGCTTGACTTTAAACATGCAATTGAAACCATTTCAGCCTGGACCCTGCCAGCTTGTGCTGCTAGGCTGTGACTTATTCCAGCTGAAATCAAGAGGTGACTGCTGGAAGATTCAGGATCATTTCACCTGAATTGAAGTGCCAGACCTGGGTCTGCTATTTAGGCAGCTTCTTATTAACAATTAGTTGATTATGTGGAATATAAGCAGGTGTGTCTAGACGTGGCCTGTACAGTCCAGGTGATGGGATGTGTTCACAGCACTCACTCAGTGCTTTGCTATGAGCTCATTGCAGGGGGCTCTGCTTCCCCGTGAACAAAGTGGGCTGTGGCTCTCAATCACAAGTTTTGCCCAATTTTCCCCTGTTCAAGGGTGCATTAGCAGTTCTGGGAGTGGGCAGCACACCCTCTTCCCTCTGCCATCCCTTGGAGCATTTTGCTCCTTAAATAGCAGGACATTTCCCCTCAAAACCTGCTCCTTTGCAGCCCTGCACATCCTCTGCTCCTCAGTTCCTCTGCTGATACCCCTCAGTGTTCTCACACTTATATCACTTTTCCTTCCCCAAATCCTCTAGAGAAACTCTCTCTCCTCAAGCAGTACCTTCCTTCCCAGGGTTACTCCAATTCTGTTGCTCTTTATTGTCATTTTAGGAGTGCCAAAATCTGGAAACAGTCTACTGCTAACTGGAGCAACAAAGAAGGTTTGATTGCAGTAAAGCCTGAGCAAAATATATAGTATGAAATTATGAGATGATCCAAATAAGTGGGAGTGTTGCCATTGGCTCCAACAGAGCAAAGATTTCATGCTTGCTTAAATTCAAAAGCTGAAAAGCTAAAGGAAGTGAAAATGCCATAAAAGATGCTGGGAGAAAAAAAAAAAAGCCCCAAACCACTTAAAAAGGGCTGATTTTCTTTGAAGCTCATTCCTTGATAGCTAAACTGAGCCTGGATGAGCATCAGGGTCTCCAAATAAGTAGAAGCTGGGTTTGGTAGGGGAAGAATCTTCCAACAAACATAAAAGAGCTTGGACAGCAGAACATGGACAATTCTGCTCCTTCCTTTGTTGATAATTTATGATTTCAGTCAATTCCCCCACCTCATTTTCTTACCTTAAGCTCTTTTAAAAGAAACAAATGTGGAGGGTTGGTGCCTGTGAAACAATAATGTCAGTGCACAGTTGCTCCACTGAAATCCAATCCATTCCTTCACATTTCGGGCGATTTCCTTGAGAGCAGAGTTTTTACTTTCTAATCTGTCATGTCAAATTCTTTGGCACTCACACATAAATAATCACTCCCAGGCAGTTGTTAAAAGTGGCACTGCACGAAGTTCTCCCTTATCCAATACTTCCACAGAGCCCTCTGCTCAGCTGTGAATTATTAGGGAAGAAGAAGGGGTGTGATTAGCTCTGAAAGCCATTTCAGCTCAGTTGCTGCTGGTATTTCATAGAAGTCTTGCTCACCCTCCAAAATCCAAAGCCCTCCAGTAGCCTGGCAGCTTTGCAGCTTGCCCCTGTGAGTTCATTGCTGGTAGCTCACATTAGGAAACCTTGTGTTTCTTTTCCTGTTATCTGCGGAAAGTTTCACCAGCCCTGAAACACCTTGGAAGGTCTTGCAGCTTGTGTTCAGCTGTTTAATCTGGAGTCTCCCAGGTTCTTGTCAGGTGTGGGAGCTGAGGCTGAATCCAGAGGAATCTCACTGCTGGCTATTAGGAACTGGTTCATGAAAGCAATTCTGTTCCAGCCTGGGGCTTTTCCCAGGCTCAGCTTTTCAGGCAGAGCTGCTCACCAGGAGCTGCAGACTGGGGGTTATTTCCTGTGTTTCTCTTGTCTGACCATCTCATTCCAGGGAGAGGGACTGTGTGGATAACCAGCTATGCTGCTGCCTCTGACTCCTCCTGTGCAAACCAGTTCTGATGTGGGTTTGCTGGCAGTTTTAACTTGGCCAGCTTGAAAATAGGAGAGATTTTACATTTCCCTTTTGCACCTTTAATTGTCCAAGTTTAAAGGGAAAGTTCAGGGTCAGTTTTCTGGATAACTTTAAAAGTTTTCTTCCCTATATTCCTTCCCTTTGCAGTGTGGGTGTCTCTCAGATTTATTTAGAAAAAATTACTTGGTCTGTTTAGGTGGGTACCTTTACCCCAGGTTATTCTGCTTGAGTGCTCCTTGTTAAAAATCAGCTGGGCTCTCTCTGCTTTCTCCACTGCCCTCAGTTCCCCTTGTTCCTATGGAATATCTGGGTAATTTCAAGGACAAAGGCATTTGTGGGGGTGGCTGGTGCTCACCAGTTCTCTCAGGTCAGAGCCAGCAGAGCACGAGGAGCAGAAATGGGGTAGAAATGTCTCAAGATCATTCCAGACCTCCAGGATCTTAATGCAGCATTAGAATATTTCCTACCATTAACCCTCTAGCATCGTCATCTAGCTATCACAGCCATAAACCTACATTTTTTAAGGATTTCAGACCAGCTGGACTTTTCCCCACTGTACATTTTGCTCCAGTTTGAATTTAAGCAAAGCCACACAGTCGTGTTGGAACAGAGGGTTCCATTTCACAGGAGTTCACTGTGCTTGCAGATCACTTTCTGTTCCAAAATGAGAGTCTAACACACTTTTGGATTCTTGTGGCATGAGATTTTGGGGGTAGGTATTATTTTAATACAGCAGCAAGTTTTCAGTTTAATACAATTTTGGTCTGAAATGGATTTTTCTGTTTTATATTGTGTAACGTGAGATTAAAAGGATTGAAAAAGTGCATTTCAAAGCAGAAAAGTTCCACTCAAAGGAAGTCTGAGCGTTCAATCTCAACCTAAGCCCTAGTCCAGCATTTTTCAAAACACGGTGTCACTGAAACTGACACATTTCTGCAAACATTTTGGATTCAAGGAAACCAAATTTCCTCCTGGAAGAATGTCCTGCTGGAAAACTTCTCACCATCTCCATCTCATATTACTTGGCAGATTTCACATTAGGCACTGCTTGTTTCCTTAGCCTTATTTAATACTTTTCTTGGAAGTATTGCCAATTTTTCAACCCAAATGTGGGGAACCTTAATATGTGAGGAAATTCACATCAATAAAACCCTCCTGACTGCAGTCAGTTTGCCTGTGGCAAGGCACAGCTGAAAGCTTGGAGCCCTGTGTGGAGGGAGCTGAAGGCAGAGGGTTCTTTGCATCCACCCAAGGTGTGAGCTCCTGGCACAGCAGTGCGTGCCCCAGTTTATTTGGGGCACATTGGGCAAGTAGTTCTTTCCAATCTGTGTGTGCAAGGACTTTTACAGGACATTTAGAGTGGCATTAAACTCCGTAAAGCACTTAGAGAAGGTTTTATGAATGTGGCTACTTCAGCTCAGGGATGGGGTAACGCAGGGGCTCTAACATGGCTCTGCTCACCCTGCAAGAGCAGCAGGCTGTTGCTTGTTCCCTTCACCTGGGTTTTCTCCCCATTTCCCTTTGTCACACACAGCAATTCCCCTTCTGCCTTCCCAGTCAGGCAGCAGCACAGGCTGATCCCCATCCCTGCAGGGGAGACCTTTCCCTGCAGAGACACCCGTGCTGAATCCAGAAATCCTCCCTCCCCATTCCTGGCACGCTGGAGGTGTGGGATGAGCTGAGGTGAGCAGGAAAACATCTCCCTGCTCTGGGACAAACCCAGCCTGCAGAAGAGATCATCCCACCATGTGATGGTGACAGGACCATCTACACCCCCCCGTTCCAGCTCCTGTGGCCACTCTCTCCTCACAGGAACAGATCTTCTCTGACTTTGGTGCTCCCTACTGTCCCTTGCAAAAATCAAATCAGCTGGCACACTTCAAGCTTGCTGTTAACACACACAGGCCATGAGAGATTAAAGGGCACTCAGTTCCTCCTCTCCACATGAAAAGGGTTTGTAAACTCTTTCAGTGGCTTTTTTTTTTTTTATAGTTTTGCTAAAGAAATAAAGCTGAATCAAATCATTTTGCAAGATCCAAGGCAGAGGGCTCGGGGTTATTTTGCACCCTGCCTTGGGTAACATAGCTAATAACTCTGATTTCACAATGCACAGGGTTGTGAGAGAGGCACAGAGAGCTGTTGCCAGGGAAGTGCAAAGAAATGCAGGAGACTTCAAGAGACACCTCCGAGCAGAGCTGTGAGCTTCTCAGCTGCTTCTTAGCTGGGCTGGAAGTGGAATTCCGCTGTGAGTGTTAATGTCATCACCTCCACAGACTTTGGTATTGTAAAATGACACTTCCTGCAGCACTGGAGGAAGTTTTCTGCCTCCATTTGGGCTTTTAGATGTTTGCTTACTCTTTTTTCTTCAGCTTTGAAGTGGTGGTTTTGATAGCTGGTACATTTTGGGGGTCTTTGGGTGAGTGGGACTGAGCAAGAAGAGCAGACTCTGTCAACCTCTGGATATAAAAGAGACTCCAGTGAGGGATGTGATGGCCTTGGATGAGCATCTCTGGGGCAGACAGGCAGCAGCATCCTCTGTGCTGGCTGCTGAATGCTCCCCAGCCCACACCAGTGAGCTCTCCCCTCCAAATTAATGTGCAAATTAATGCCACAGCATCAATGCAAATGCCACCCTGGGAATCTGAAAACACCCAGAGCAGCTTTGGGGTGTGGCTTTCCTTATGGGCCGTGGTACACGCAGGGATTCGTGGCTGAAGGGTGTCTGCTGTAAATCCTCCTCCACAGGCAAAGCTCAGGTGGGGATGTGCTCCCCAAAACTCTCTTTAGAGTCCAGCTGGAGCAAACATCTGACTTCAAAGCTAAATGAAACTAAATGAAACTCTTCAAGCTGATCATTCAGCAGCATTAATCCCCCCACTTTGTCTTTCTGTGAGCTGAAACCAAAAGCTCTTGCAGCAAAACGGCCGCAGGTTTTAATCCCTCCTTAGAAAAGTAACTTTTGCAGACCAAATAAACAAAGGGAGAGGAAATGTAAGATGATTAAACAGGATTCCTCTCTGTTCCCCTATGTTCAGCATTTGCTGTTTC
The DNA here is from genome assembly GCA_003676055.1 of Chloebia gouldiae. Lineage (NCBI taxonomy): Eukaryota > Metazoa > Chordata > Aves > Passeriformes > Passeridae > Chloebia > Chloebia gouldiae. Next base: position 2,668,875 of record QUSF01000031.1, on the reverse strand, counting down.
TCTTAGGTCATCAGCCACCATGAAACCAACATTTCAGTCACAGACTGATTGCAGCAGCTGCCTGAAGCCCTGCTCATAACCTCAAAAACCAAACTCCAAAAAATATCCAGATGAACTCAGTTTAATTTGCTCAATATATTTGTAACGGGACATGGTATTGCAGATTGGCATTGAAGTTCAACATTTCATCTGCATTAGATAAGGGAGGGAAGTGCTACTTTATACAACAGAAACTACTCTGGGTTTAATTCAATAAATTGTAATCATGTGCAGTGTACTCGTGTTCACAACAAATGTCCCACATATCCTGGAAAGAAAAACATGAAAGGCTCCATGTCTTTTAGCTTTGGAGTTGTTAATCTTTTTGAATTCATTTGTTTGGTTTCCCTTGGTGGAGCACTTAGTGTATGTAGAGCATGACAGTGGTTCAGTGAGCATGACTGGTGGGTCAGAGCAAACAGTGTTTTTCTAGTTTTAAGAACATTCCCATCTGTCTGTAGAATACAGGTTCTGCCTGGTGGAGAAGGAAAAAAATCCCTTTTCTTCCAGCTTGTGTTGCAAGTCTCCTACATCAGTGTGAATCTGCAGTTGAGTCATTTTCCCTGCAGTTTCTGAGCACCTCTGTGTTTATTTGAATGGAACAAATGAAAGCACTGATGGAGCAGGCAGTGGGGGCACTGAGGTGGAGGGGGATGTTGTGACCCACTGAGGATGTAAATCAGCCTGAGCTGCTGCTCAGACTGCTGGACCATTCTGTCCCTTGTGGCTGGCCAAAATCGGGTGGTGATGGGTTGTTCCTCATCTTGGAAGAGGACCAGAGCTGGAGGAGACAGATGGGAAATTTTCTCTCTATTATTCCTGGTGAGTAAAAATATACAGGCTCTGTGTGCTGGCTGTTGGGCAAGGGCCACCAAAAAAAGTCCTTAAAATGTGGCCCCATTTTCCCAGGATGCCCAGCTAGTGAAATCAACCTTTGCCACTCGACCTTGCAAATCACAGACTACTTAAGATTGGAAAAGACCTCAACGATCATCAAGTCCAACCAAAACCCAGCACCACCACCATGTTCATCACTAAACCATGTCCCCAGGTGCCACATCCACACGTTTTTGAACACTTCCAGAGACGGTGACTCCTCCACTTCCATGGGCAGCCTTTACAACACTATTTGTGATTTTTTTTTTCCCCTGGTGCAACCACTTCCTCTCATCCCGCCAAACCCTGCAGGGGGTGATGCTGCAGTCAGTTTGATGATGCTGCAGTCAGCCTGCACGTGGGTTTTGGGAGCTGGGCAGTGCTCTGGGGGCTTGCTAAAGCCAGGAATGTCCCTCTGGGGTGGTGGGCAGCATCCTGAGCTGCCTCTGCCCTCAGAGCTGGGTGCCTGGACCCCACTGGGACAAACAGGAGCTGCTGTGGGGCTGTCCAGTGGGGAGGCAGCATGGATCAGAGTGCATGGCGAGAGTTCCCCAAGCTCTGCTACCGAGGCTCAGCCTCCAGCAGCTGCTGCCGAAAGAGCTGCTCGTTGTTGAACACCCCAAATCTCTGGCAGAGAGGTGCAAGAGCTAAGCTGCTTGGGAAATCTCCTCCTAAGACTTCCTGCCCTGGCTCTGGTACAGACTGAGGTCATTGCTGGGCTGCTGGACTCTCTGGCTCTTTCCATACAGGGAAGATTTCTGTAATTAGGATGATTCCAAACATTTCTCTTTGCCTCACGCGCTTTTCATTATTTGTTGTTTATTTTCCCGCATGAAATCGTTAAGCTGTTCATGGCAGGAAACATTTGCATGAACAAATATTTTGCTAGTTGTGCTCAGATCAGGCAATCCCCCAGCAGGGATAGCGCATTTAGTTGCTCTCACTCTCTCTTTTAAAAAAACTAATTCAGAGCCCCATTACCCAGCATGGGGCAGCAGTCATTGGCATTTCAGTGAGAAATTTCTAATGATAACCGAGGAGCAGTTGGCTCTCCATTGAAAGTCATTGAAACGCCCCACCTGTCACAGCAAATTTACACATTCATATGCTAAAAAGCCCTGAATCAGCTGGCGTTGTGCTTCCTGTCTGAGGCAGATTGTTTGCCTGTCACCCAGGAGCAGATATTTCCTGCAGGATTTCCCTGGGCTGGAGACCAGAGGGTGAGCTTTGGTCTGTCTGATGTGCTGGGAGGCACAAGTTCCCCACCTGGACGTGGTGTCCTGGGGTGGAAGGGAAAATTCTCAGGTTCTGAGCAAACCTTGGATCCTGTGCGGATTTTGGGACCGACTGTGCCAGGTCAGTCTGGGCTCGGGGTTTTGGGGACACCTAAACACGGCTCAATTTGCAGTGACCAGGCTTAATTCACCCAGGAACATGTCTCTCATTTGCTAAAGATGCTCCTGAATCTGCTGCACCCTCCACCTCGTGCGAAGCTATCCGAAGTGGTTGGGGCAGGTAGATTTTAGGTTGTGGCCAAAATCATGCATTTGGGCTAATTCCCCAAGGTGAGGCCCTTTGCAGTGTGGTGACAAACTTCCCAGGCTCGATCTGGCGGCCAGGCAGAGCACACACACATCTGTGTGCACCCTGCAGGGTAACCCAAACTTTTCTGAGCCCTCGAGAGGCTGCAGCACTTTTGCTGTGACTGAAATTCTCCATAACTGTGAGCACGGCAGCCCTCCTCCTCCTCCTGGTGCTCAGCACTCACAGGGTCCAACACAGCATCTCCCATTTCCCACTACGTGTCCCAGGGATGAAAACATCCCTCTGGACATGGGATGGGGTTGTTGTCCTGAAATTCATCAGATTTATGCTGGAAAATCTCCACCCAGCCCAGCAGAGAGCCCGATGCCCGGGGCATGTGCTTTGGCACGCTGTGTGTCCCTGTGTCCCCAGCACTGCATTTAGGAACTTCCAACAAAGCAGATTTAGGTGTTTCCAACAAAGCAGCTATTTCTGTGGGAAGGATTTTGGCTGCAGCCACCTGACGGGGGAGGGCTCCCGACATGAATGAAGACTAATTGAGCGGCGGATGTGTAATTTGTCTTTATTGAGGCTGCATTTGTGCTGGCAGCTGCTGCTCGGGGAGGCTGGGCCGGGGCTGGAGGCGATGGTGGATCCAACACTGCCACCTTCTGCTAAAGTGTGGGGAAGGTGAGGATGTTCCAGCTCCTCCTGCACCTTCTGCTAAAGCAGTGAAAGGTGGGAAAGGTGAGGATGCTCCTCCTGCTCCTCCTGCACCTTCTGCTAAAGCAGTGAAAGGTGGGGAAGGTGAGGATGGTCCAGCTCTTCCTGCTGTGGAAGGGGCTGACAGCTGGTCTGTTGGCCAGAGAGAGTTAGTTGAAGAAAAGAAGCTGATAAAAGCTGCCTTTGCCCCTGAAAGGAGTTCTATCAAGGTGTAGAAACAGAGAAGAAAAGATAAATGGGGGAACTGCAATGCCCTCCTTGGTGGAAAACAGTGGTGGAGACTGCCTTGCACCAATGAACATTATGTTGATCTGTAGTAGCCAATGAATAGGTATAAACTTTGTGAGAAGGTATAAAAGACAGCCTGCTGCTAAAATAATCAGAGAGAAGCCTTCTCAAATAGAAGAGGCATTCTTCAGTTTGTTACAAGCATCTCAACAGTGACATCCTGCCACCTTCTGCTAAAGCAGAGGAAGGTGGAGAAGGTCAGGATGCTCCAGCTCCTCCTGCACCTTCTGCTAAAGCAGAGGAAGGTGGGGAAGGTGAGGATGGCTCCAGCTTTTCCTGCTGTAGTCCTGCAGACCCCACAGACCCATCCCACACCAGGACATGCGGGGTCACCCTCCAACCCTGCACTCATTAGGGGAGAATTCAGTCCTGCAGCTCCCCAGCTCACCTTTCCAAAGTCCTGTAGGGTGGCAGTATGTGCAGGCATTTGGTGTTAATTTGGAAAGAAAAAATACTAGATTTAAGCTCTAACATGATAGGAATGGGTGTAACTTGTTGCTGTTGGTGAATTGTATCAGGAGATATTGCTGATAAACAAAAGTTAGTTCCACGTACAAATCAGCTTGTATTGCTTGGGGAAGTCACTGAATAAAGTAAAGCAGCTCTAATGAAAATGTAATAGTTTGAAGTGGTAAGTTTTCATCAGCCTAAAACACTGTTGAGATAAACAGCTCTGTTATTCTAGGATGGACTGGGCAATGGCTGATACTTCTTAGGGGTGAATTTTGGCATCAAATAAAAAGACCAGATGAGAAAGAATTGTGCCTTAATAGATAATACAGCCTGGAAAGTGTTCTTGTTGCATCCAAGGAGATGTACCCTGATAAAGGGAAGAACTTTGTACTTGGTGCTGACAGGGCCTCAGAGGAGATGTCTCTGAGGAGCCCTGATGGGGTGGAGTAGGGAGCTTCTGATCTGAGCCTGGCCTGGGTAAAACTGATCTCAGAGGGGTCAAGCTGCACTGGTCCTAAGAGCTGTTTGCACAAATGTGCTTTTGCACATGGATCCAGTGCCCTAGAGATCCCAGTGCAAGCCTTAGCATTGAGAGTGTGTGTAAATTCACGACATTCCTCCAAGGATTTGGGTTCTGTAAATTTAAAATACTGCCAGGCTGGGACAAATGTAATTCCACTTCCATATGCTTCCTGCTACATACAAAAGAAATAAAGCCTATTTACTTCATGCTCACACAATGGAAACTCAAGCCATTAAAATATTTCTTTTCCATTTGAGACCAGCAGTTTGTTTGAAACCTTCTGTTACCACCAGGCTTCTGGGATGAACAGAGCCAGTGCAGCATTAATTAATCCTTAAGATTACAAGCAAGATGAGACCAGTGTGTGGCAGAGGGGAGAAGGAGGGTGGTTATCTCTGTGTTGCACTGATATATTTCCAGATTTCTCTTTGCTGTAATCAAAGGATGATGCTTCCTTTCTTCCTGAGGAGAGTCCTCTTCCATGGAGTCCTCTCTTTGATTCCTCCCCTCCCTTCCTGCTCTGGGTCAGCTCCAGACCTGCTCTCTTTGCACAAGGGATTGGTCCAGTCTTTTCCACTGTTGTTGTTGAGTCTAATATCCAAAGATTATACAGAGGCACAGCTTGGCTGGATGATCAGAGTTACCTTGACTGCCCTGCTGGCTTGCCTGTGTCCCTAAATTGTCTCTCATCTTGGTTTAATTGCAGCCTGCCTCGGGCTGGGTTGTGTCTTCATGTCTTTGCACAGTAGATCAAAGCACTTGACCAGAGCTCACGGGTCCTGCAGTAGCAGGATTAATGAGAACATTCTGGAGGTCTGACAGTATTCAAAAGGGTCTCTTTGGACACAAAACGTCTCTGAAATTGTCTTCAGAACAGCAGGATTTTGTCTGTCATGTTTGATTTTATATAATTCAATTTTTGGAAATATTTACTGTGTTTGGGAGCGATTAAGAGAAAAGGATTTTGTTGAAGTCTGTGCTATTAAGACCAGGCTTTGCCACAGAGGAAGGCAGTGCCAAGCCCAGTTAGCCCAGCAGAGCCCTTACACATCACACCTCCACCTGAGCTGCTCTGCAGGTGAATTTGAAGCTGAAGAGCTGCTCTTGCCTTTGAGTTTTAAAAAACAACCAATGGTTCATCCTCGTGGTTCCAAAAGGGCTCAACTCCATTTCCCCACCCTGCAAAGCCTGGCTGCAGTGCCTTCCCATAAATACAGCCTGCAAAGTTTGCACAACATGAGGCACTATTAGCAAAGCCAACGTGATGTCCACGCTGTAATCTTGTCAGGGTTTAATTTCCCATATTGTCTGGTGTTGTGATGCTCAGAAATAGGCACTTAATGACTCTGTGGGTGTGTTGGGAGGGCTGTGGGAGCAAGAGGATGAAATGTTTATTGTAAACTGGCTGTTTGCTGGTTTCTCTGCCATGAATTGCCCAAGCACAGGGGATGCTCTGGTCTCTACCCAGTGGGCAGTGACCTCAGAAATCCTGTCTGTCTGCAGCTGGAGGGGTCTGTTGATTTTGGCTGTCGAGGTTCACCAGGGGAGCTGGTGACTGGGAGAGCATCCCTGCTGCAGCCTGTGTCTCTGTCTCCTGGCATCAGTGCTCTGAAAAGCTCCCAGGAAGTTCCAGGTCTCTGAGGATGTTTATGAGACTCGTGTACACACAGTCCTTATGAATAATTATTCCATGTTCACACCACGCTTTTTTTTTCCCCCTAAGCCAAACATTTGTTCTCTTTGTGTGGAATTTTTAAGGCCTCAGCGAAGGTGCAGGCTGCTGTAATCTGCTTTTTTGAGCAAGACTCCTCTGCTTCCCAGTGAGTGCAGTTAGCAGGGAACACACCCCAATATTTGCAGCACAGTTCTGCCCAGCCACCCGCCGAGGGCTGCCCTCCAGCTCCTCCACGGATTTGAAATTCAAATCCCTTGGAAGGCCCTTGCTGCTGGTATTCATCCCCAAACCTCAAAAGCCCAGCCCACATCTATCCATCTTTGAAAGGATGAAGGGCCTCTGGGTGTGGGAAGGGGACAGGAACACCCTGAAACAGAACTGAGGGGAGCTGCTACGTGCACTGGGCAGAGCCAGGATTTTTGCTGCTCACTCTGTCCTCAGCTCACCTCCCCTCCAGGGCTCTGGACCATCACTCATGGGAAGAGGCAGCACATTTTTGAAATTATTGGGTTTTTCTGCATTGCATTTCCTAGGCCTGTTGCTCATCAGATGAGCTGCTGTGGAGAGGCACAGCATTCCTATAAAAAATTTAAGATGTTTGTGTAGCTACAGCCCAAAGCACTTACTGGTCTAAGCCAAATGCAAAAAGATATTTAAAGGCATGAGACTTAAGCACTGAAATAGGGCCTAAATATTGCTTTGGGACTTTGAAAATTTGACTTAATTTCTAAGGCACTTGGGAATTGCTGAAGACATTCCCTTGGAGCTATATGAATCCTGTTTCTGTCCAGCTTTGTATTTAATTTTCTTATGGTGGTTGGAGCATGTATTACTGTGACCTGGAAAAAGAGAATTGTATTAAATAATGATGGGGGCACTGGGGCTATTTTTCTTGCTGTATGCCAGAAGGTGTTTGAATAAATTGACAGTGTATTTTCTTTTTGCTCTTCATCTTGATTTATTTCCATTCTTGAACTTTCCCCCTTTGGAGAATCCAGTTATAGGTTTTCCTCCTGGGCTGTACACAGAGCCAGCCTTCTCTGAGCAGTCTCTAAACATATGTCAAGAGATTGAATCACTGGCTTTTTCCATTTGTGTGGAACAGATAAGACAAATAGGGGTTACTCAGAAACACTAGATTTTGGAAAAAGAAGGGGAGTAAATTCAGAACAAAGACCACCCAAAATATTTTCAAGCTCAAGACTCCAGTGAAAACAAACACAACAAAAATAATGTGCTTCTGATTAGCTACATAAATTAGCTGGTATTGTTCTTCTTCCCAGGGCAAATGATTTACTGGTTTATCCCACCCAGCATTAAATGTAAATTGGAAATGTGTAAATGACATTTGACTGTGGAGCACACAGTGTGCACACGCAGCTGGTGAGCAAGGCCAGCCCCACGAGTTCTGTACATTACAGGGACACAGTTACTGAGTTATGGCATGAGCTGCCAGCTGCTGGGCCAGGCAGGAATCTGCTAGCACATGGATCAATCTGGGACAACTGGAAAATGAACTTATTGAAGACGTGGTGACATTCCCGGACCAGCTGTGGGGTGCCCAGCTGCTCAGTTTTCCCATTTGCTGCATCATATAAGGAAGCTGTATTCTTGAATTCAGAAAGAGCAGGGCAAGATGGATCAAGGAAGGAAAACTTCTGGGATTTGGGGACCAAAATCCAGAGTGGGTCCCAAAAGTGTCCACGGGCAGACCCTCCTGCTCACCTGAACAGCCCCAGCTTTGGCAGCCCCTCCTGCCCTGGGCTCCTGGTTCAAGGATGATCAATGCCAGCTCCCTCCCCACTCTGGGTGTGCTGGGGAGGGGTGAGAGAACAGCTCTGAGAACTGCTTGGCCAAGATGAGCCTTTTGCTGCTGGTTTTGTGAGTGCAGACTGGCCTTAGGATGCAGGGAACTTTGCCTTCAGGAGTCAGCCCAGCTCACGAGTTCGTGTCCCCTCCCCATGTGGAACTGGATGGTCTTCAAGGTCCCTTCCTAGCCAAGCCATCCTGTGATTTTATGAGAGGCTTCAGCCAGTTCCCACTAGGGTGAAACAGGCTCTGGTATGACAGAGACCTTCACACACTACTTGAAATTACTCAAAGAGGCTTCTAGAAAAGTGCTATTCACTGCTCAGCATGAGGCCATCCTGTCACAGCCCTTTGGTTTAAGCTCCTGTTCCTTTCATATTTTAACACAAAACGCTTCCACTATGCTGGAGGAAGTCTTTTTATTCTCTTTGTTTAGCTCTGAGCACCAAGAGTTTGTGGTGTGGTGTCCTGTGTGTGTGTACATTCACACCTACACGTGTCCATGGGGGTATACATTTGTCAGGGGCAGCTGAAACAAGCCCTGCTTTTTTTACACACTTGCCTTTATGCTGTTTATTGATTGATGGCAGTTTTCAAAACATTCCTCTTTCCCATGTATTGAATTTGTGCTGTATTTATATATTTATTGTTTGATTTGTGCCTCGTCTGATTCGTTCTGCCTCGTGTTTTCCTTATCGGTGTCAGTGGTAGTCAATGACTCTGAGTGAAAAGATTGAGGACCTAATTTATGGCATGATGACACACAGTAGATACACTGTTCCCATTAGAACCTGATGAAACCTCTCTATTAATTTTCTCAGTGTGCCAAGCTGAGTCACAGAGGGTAGACCTTTGATGAATAAAGCATATTTTCTTACTTAGCTCCATTCCTAACTAGCTCAACTTCTAGAAATAACATCGGTTGGCCAATGAAAACACTTCTTTGATAGTGGCAGGAATTTAAGATAAAAAACAGCTGGGTGAGTTTTTTTAGACGAAAGGAAACAACTTTGAACTCTGCAGACAATGTAGTTTAAACCCAAACAGATGTGGTTTAATCTTGTTTTTGATCCTCTTGTAGATTTTCTTTTAAAATGCATGCATGTGCACAGAAATGATGACTTTCAGATGGCTGGACATAATTTGTTAGAGTATCACCTTGGTGCATAAATCTTCTCTGCCAAAGGCTCCATGTCTTTGAACGTGGCCTGAAAGGTACCAGAGGGAATTGATGTTGTTCTTTTGGTGCTATCCTGCAACTGTGTAATAGGAAGGTAAAGTCTGTAAAATGAAAAACTCAGATGTGCTTTTGGGGTTCCCAATAAATCTTTTAACCACGAGGGCCTAAAGTAACTCCGAGACAGAGGACACAGTGTGAGACTCACTCCAAATCAGCAGAGCCCTTTGATCTGAGCCCAGCCCTATCTCACTTTGAGAGCTGTTAGTCACATCTGGCATTTTCATATGCTAATTCCCCTCTCCTTTCCCTGTGTATTAACACAAGTGGAAGTAAACATATAAACAGACTTCCCTTCAATAGATAATCAGCTTTCCATATAAACATGGTAGTGGCACTTTCAGCACATGTTCCAATCACCATCAAACTTCAAAGCTCTGTGCAATCAAGACCTGCTTCTTCCCCACAGCCAAAGCAGAGGATTGAATACAGGAGGGCTGGCTACAGATGTGCTTCTGCACAGATGTGAGCATTTCTTTCTCCCCATCTCTTATCTTTACTAAAATCGGGGAGGTGGGGTGAAAGCCAGCATAAAGAACAACCTCTTTTCTTCTTGGCAGAGGTAAAGAGCATTCTGGAAATAAAAAAGATGATACATTGCAATCTCAAACTGAGGTTTGGGAGCTGCAGCAAGGAGAGCTGGGAAGAAGAGCAGCTCACAGACAGTTTGGAAAATGGGTGCATGTTTTTGGTGAATCACATATTTAGCCCCCAGGTCAAACATATTTAGGCCTCCAAATACTTTGAAACCAAGGGGAATTAGTAATTTGAATAAATTTTGTGTGTCTGAGCCTTGCCACAATTTTCCTAAAGTCTCTATTTCTCAGATGAAGATATAACATGAGGCTCAGTAAGGGAAAAATTTGTTTTTGTAAACTTCAGAGTGGAAGGAAAAACACTGAAGATGTCTTGAAAAAACAAAACAAACCAGAAAATTAATCAAGATCATTACCTTCAAACAAACAAATAGATAAGATTTCTGATTTCTGACCATTCTCTTTGGGTGGCTGGTTTGTGATTTCAGAACAGAATGCAAATGCTGTTGGCTGGGATGTGTTGGTGCTGTCCTGCCAGCCCAGCTCTGAAACAAGCCAGGCTTTTCCTGCCTCACCTCCTCTGGCACAGTCCCTCCAAGGCAGGGACCTGGAAGTAGATCTTTTCAAAGCTAAAGTTAAAACCATCACATGATTTCTAACAAGATTGAAAACAGAGCTTCTAGCAGAATAAACACAGCAGATATCCTGGCTTTTTACCATGACCTAAGCAGTTGTTATTTTAGCAGATAGCAGGAAATTATTAGGAACCCATTCTCAGAGCCTGGTGGAAATGGGGGTGAAGCTGCTGTAGATTTGACTCTCAAAACCTTATCTGGTCTTATCCAGACCTTGCCAGAGGAGGCTTCTACTACTTCTCCATTTCCCTTCGAATCTTCAGGGTGGCACTGTATTTTATCAATATTTTCTTTTTCCTCCATCAGCAATAAAGGGTTATTTTTTTATACAAATAGATTTATTTTACATGACCTTTTAAAGATCATCTAGTTCCAAACCCCCTGCCATGGCAGGGACACCTCCCACTGTCCCAGGTTGCTCCAAGCCCTGTCCAGCCTGGCCTTGGGCACTGCCAGGGATCCAGGGGCAGCCCCAGCTGCTCTGGGCACCCTGTGCCAGGGCCTCAGCACCCTCACAGGGAGGAATTTCTTCCTAATATTTAGTCTAAACTTGCTTTGTGTCAGTTTGAACCCATTCCCTGTGTCCTGTCCCTCATCCCTTGTCATTTGTCTCTCTCCATGCAGCCCCTTCAGGCCCTGCAAGGCCACCCTGAGCTCACCCAGAGCTTCTCCTGCCCAGGTGAGCAATGCCAGCTGTGCCAGCCTTTCCTCCAGCAGAGCTGCTCCATCCTCTGATCCCCCTGGAGCCTCCTCTGGGCTCTGCAGCAGCTCCAGCTCCTCCCTGGGCTGGGATTCATTCTTGTTTCTGACAGTCCCCGCTGGCCCTGCACAGCAGCTTCAGGTTGTGCTCCACTTTTTTCACAGCATCTCCCAAAAGTGCCCCAGGCCAGGGACAATCACACATCCCAAATATCAACAGGGCCAGGGCCCTTGTGGGGATGCTCTGCTGCCCTTGGAGCTCCATCAGGCCCCAGAACACTGAAATGTGAGCTGGCCTCCCCCAGCGGGGCTGACAGACACACGGGTGGGACAGGAGGCAGCAGTGAAAGGCAAGAGCAGTCATTTGCACAGATGACTACAGCAAACCTGGAATCAATTAATGATTTGCATGTTCAGAACGGAGACGAGCTGAGCAGTAAATTATTATCTGCACTCTAATAGCTCCAGCTCGATGAGAGCAGATAATTTGCTGTGCTTACATTAGCAAATAACTGAGGCAGGCAGGATACAGCAAAACCCAAAGCTGTGGAGTGGCATCAAAAACACATCTTGAACAAAATTTTTCTATGGCCATGTCTTTTGAAGAAAAAGGTGTTGTGGTTTTTTTTTTTTTACCCCATTAAAGAAAGCTTTAACTCATTATCTTTTACAAAAATTTTTTTTTCTTTTTAGAAAAAGGAAGAAAAGCCAGAAACCTTCAGCCTTCCTCTCTCATCTCCACTCCCTCCAAAGTGAAAAGAAAAAATCAATATTGGAATTTTGGTAACCCCTCTGAAATTTTATGAATAAGTTCTTTCAATCTGCATTTAGAGTCTTCATCTGCATGGGCATGTACAGTAAAGTGCCACTACACTCCCAGCTGCATCTGTGAAACATCCTGCCACGTCCAGCTGAAAGTCTGGAATAAACCTGTGGACACCAGTGAGGCTATGCCCAGACCTCTCATTTTCTCAGAGGTGGCCAAGTTTTCAATGATCTGCACCAAATATTGTCTAGTAACACAAACACAGCCTTTGTTTGTTTGGTTGTTTAAATCTAAAGCCATGTATACATTGCAGAATGTCTAATTTCATGGCAAGTATGAAAATCAATTACAAATATTTTAGTTAAGTAAGGAATGAGATTTCAAGTCGTGGGTTTTCTCCTTTTATTTTACATTTTCAGGACCATTTCCATTATTCTGCTGGTTTGGGGGTAATTGAGTTTTTTAAAAGCATACTGTAAAAGCATAAAAACTGGGATTGATGAAATAATGGGAAATATTTAGCTATGAAACAGCTGAGTCTGTGTAGCAGCATTAAGTACATGAAGGGAGCCCCTTGGTCAGTATTATGATTTAAAGATTTGCTTATGGCTTGTAATTAATGTATCACTTAAAATTGGTGTTTTAAAGCTTGTCCCCTCAACTGCTGGCAGCTCTTACCTTGTCCTAAAGCTTTTTAATGGTTACACAAAGTTATGTCAGTGATACCAAGAGATTCTGGAATACCTGAGCAGCCAAATGATGAATAAAATCCTGGGACTGGGATGCAATGATCTTTTCTGATAACATGGATTTATCCTGCCTTTTTTTTTTTTCCTTTTAATTCAGCTCTTCCCTGCCAGCTGATCAGAACATGATTTCTCAGGTATAAAGGGCATCAGGAATTGCATTTCACAGGTGAAAATTTCTCCAGAGGCCCTCAGTCCCTGCCATGCCCTCAGGAATTTTGCTGCTGTAGCATGTTGTCCATACATCCCGTTGGAGCCACCTTAGGATCATTCTTGGCTTCAGGCAGAGCTGAGCAGACCTTGCTGGTTAAGAAGAGTGTGTGCATATAGGCATATCTGCATTTTCAGCTGGGTGATTATGTTACAGAGCTCATCCTTGCCTGCTCTCAATCTCTTTGAATGACAGGAACTTTAGCCCACCTCATTATCCATCACTTCCAGCCTGATCCATCCATGATTTCCTCCATACCCCGCTGTGCTTTCAGGACGATGTTGGCACGGATACATTTGCTGCAGTCTGGGGAGTACAAGCCCCCTCATCCTGCTGATTTCCCAGGAAGCTAATTATCCTTGGTGCCTGAGTGGAGAGGGGAGAGGAGTCCTGTAATTCCATGGAGTGACCCTTGATTGGATCCCTGCTGCAGCACGAGCCGGCTCGCTGTCTGCCAGGTGTGCCTTGCCACGCTCCTGCCCCGGCCAGCATCCCTGCTGCTGCTGAGAGCTCGGGGCATCTGGCACCTTGTGGGCAGGGGGTGGCACGGGGGCACCCCAGGGACACACCAGTGACACCCCAGTGACACCCCAGTGACACAGTGCTGGCACAGGGACACCCCAGTGACACGGTGATGGCACCAGGGTTGGAACAGGGACACCCCAGTGACACAGTCCTGGCACTGGGGTTGGTACAGGGACATCCAGTGACATTGTGATGGCACCAGGGTTGGCACAAGGACACCCCAATGTCACAGTGCTGGCACAGGGACGCCCCAGTGACACAGTCCTGTCACAGGGACACCCCAATGTCACAGTCCCGTCACAGGGACACCCCAGTGACACAGTCCTGGCACAGGGACACCCCAGTGTCACAGTCCTGGCACAGGGACACCCCAATGTCACAGTCCTGTCACAGGGACACCCCAGTGTCACAGTCCTGGCACAGGGACACCCCAGTGACACAGGGCTGGCACCACAGGCTCTGCCCCCCAAGTTCTGCCCCCAGCGTGAGGCTCTGTTTTTTTTTTCTCTACAGAGACTGTCCAGCCTGGCCTTGGGCACTGCCAGGGATCCAGGGGCAGCCCCAGCTGCTCTGGGCACCTGTGCCAGGGCTGCCCACCCTGCCAGGGAAGGATTTATTCCTGATATTTAATCTAAACTTGCTCTGTGTCAGTTTAGAGCCACTAGCCTTGTCCTGTCACTCCAGGCCCTGGTCAGAAGTCCCTTGTAAAAAGATATGGCAGGGAAGGGCTAAGTGCCATTGAAGTTTAATTTTTTAAAAACCAGTGCAGTTTCCATCTGATATGAATTACATAATGAGCTTTATATGTTTTCATGCTGAACAAGTATCACTATAAGTTTTTTTCTAGCAGATTCTTATCTTTTTTCCTTGTGCATGATTGTCTCCCACTTTCTGAAGGAAACCTGGAAGAATTTAAACTTAAATCAATCTTAAACTATTTTCAGAGGGAATAAATAATAATCATGAAATGCGTTCTGTCCTGTAGAGGACTTGGAGGGTGCCAAAATTCCAGACTCATTCTTAGACATAACTGATCAGCATCACAACCTGCCTTGAGGATTCCTCCTGCAGCAATTGAAGATGGGAACACTGTGTGGCAGCAGCAGGAATGGGAAGCTCCTATAGCACGAGGTGGAATGGGTGTTGGGAATTTATTGCTTCAGAATTTGGGGTGTGTGTGGATCTGAGCTGCTGGATTTGAGTTTTAGATTTTTTTTTTTTTCTGACAAAAAGCAGAGCCTTTTGTCCCATTGTTTAAGTGACACCAATGTCACTCACCAAGTTTGTGTCTTCCAATCTCAGGGAACATTTGTACTTTGAAATTTTTCTAGGCAAAGCTTTGCAAGACTTCCTGAACTTCCTTGTTGGTGTGTGTGTGTGTTCAAGCACTCCAGACTCTTCCTGCTACGAAGGAAAAAGTGGGAATGCTTAAGCTGCTAAACCTGTGAGGAGTACAACATCAGCAGTTGATTCGGAGGTGGGAACAACCTTGAAATGCCAACATTTGTTAGAGGACAGAGAGTTCTGACTCACTGCCTTAGAGGAGCCAACACCTGCATGCCATGGAGTGCTGTGCCCGTGGATGGGGTGCCTGGGGGGTTCTGTGAGATGCTTTCCACCAGAACATGCCAGGATTTGGGTCAGTGTGGGGAGAGGAACGTGCCCTGGGTGTGGTGGGGGCACAGCGGGGTGGTGGCTGATGGGTGATGCTGCAGGGGATGATGAGGAGCTCCACAGCTGCAGGGAATAAAGAAAAACTGGGCAGCACCTGGGGCTCCTCTGGCCTGAGCTGCTCAGGGGTTTCTGTGTCCTGCTGGAGAGTGCTCTGGATGTTTAATGCTTGGTTTTGCCTCCACGGTGGAAGGATTTCCTTTTTCCTTGGAGGCTGGTTCTTGTCCTCCTGGCTGGGTGAGTACAAGACATCAGCTGTGTCTTTGTTTTAACAGAAAAAAACCCCAAAACTCTCAAAGGGCTACATGTGCTAATTCTTCTGGAAGCCCAGCTCTGATTCTGGTTGCACAGAATAAAGTTTTGTGGATCTGGGAGTGAGAGAGAAGCTCAATGATCAGTGTTTAAATGCCACAAGAAGTATGAAATTGCTCTTTCAGCACAGAGAAACTGAGTAATTCCAGGATTTGGTATCTAAAGGTCTCTCAGCTCTAGGAGTAATACCAACAGGAATTATTTCCTATTCAGAGGCTTTTAAAGGGGGAAATTCCTGAGTTTAGTGCTGAGAATCTCTTATTGGTACAGGCCTGAGATCTGCTGTTGTTGGTCTTAAGCCAAGGCATTTTTTGGGGGGAAATACCTTTTCTGTTCAATATAAGCTACCAGTTTTCTCTGGGGAAAGGAGGAATAATTTCCTTTCTGTGCTGAGCTGAACTGGCGAATTTGAACACTAAATAAAATCAGAAAGCATTTAAAAATCTAATTTCTGTAAAACTATAATGGTCAGCTTCATAGTGGTACTTCTTATGCAGGTGGATGGGGATGGAAGTGGAAAGGACTGGTCAGAAGAAGGGTAGATTTTCTTCAGATAGTTTTAGAGTTTTATGTGCTTTTGCATGGCCACATAAGCTATTCTGTCACTAAAAAACTGAGTGTGGAGCTGGGATCCTGCTGCTGCAGCAGAAACAAAGGGAGTCCTACACAGAAAACTCCTGTTGCAGCGTTGCTGATCTTCAGGGCTGTCCAGCTGTGCTGCTGTCATTCTGCACTTTCCTCCCCGTGGCTCTGGGGCAGAACTTTTGTTCATGCAGCTCCTCAGCGTGGGAGCCCTTCTCCTGTCAGGGCAGTGGCAGGGGATGTGCTCAGCAGGGTTTGCTCTTTGGCTGAGCTCCCTCAAAAAGCAGCACCTGAAATGTGGTAAGAAGTCATAGAAAGCTTTTAAAGGTGGAGAGGATCTTTCCCCTTCCCTCACGAGCTAGACTTGCTCCCTGGTAGCTCCTGTGCAAGCTATGGCTTGGTTTTTCTTCCAGAGTTCTCCCACTCTGTTCTAGGTCTGCCTTTTCCTTGCACTTCAAGCTGCTGACTCTGCCCCGACTTTCTGTGCTGCTTTTTTCTTGCTTTGCTCCCTTTTTAGCACGAGTCCTGCCAGGGTGGAGGAGTTAACAGCAGCATTGTGCAGCTGCCAGGAGGTTTGGGTTCTTGTGTCCTGCTTAAAGTGGAGACACTGGTTTGTAACTGTTCCACCCTGAGCTATGATTATGCCTTAGACCAGAGGCTACAGACATCTTCCTACAATGTATTTTGGCAGGGCTGAGTTGATTAATGAAGCTTGAAGCCTGAGAAGGCAAACTCTGGGAAACTCCTATGCTGCACTTAAAATATCTCATGTAAATTAATATTTCTGAAACATGTTGTCTGCTTTAAACTTAGACCCAGGGGAGAAAAAGTGCTGATACATACGAGAGCTCTGATTTCCTTCCCAAGCTCAACAAGAGTCTGTGCCAGTAAAGGGCAGCAAGGAGCTCTGAGCAGGGAAAATAGGAGTTTAATGTTTCTAGCTGTTGACTGAAAGAATTGGGCCAATGTGGAGATGACAGAAGGCTGCAGCAGCAGCATCTGAAAAGCCCCTCAGCGTTGTCTGATGCTGTCTCTTTAAAAAATGCTGTATTGATGTAATGGTACTTGAGGTAATGACTTTTTAATGTATTTAAGGGAAACAAGACCACCCTGATTAACTGGAGTTTTATTTTCCAAAGAGTTGTGATTACTGAAATGCTGTCATGCCATGAATCACTTGATTCTGTGGCTGAGGTACTGCAGGCTTGCTGCAAAACCATCAATTTTAGGGGCTGGGCTCCAAAATTTCTTTCCCATTTTGTGGCAGTTTGGCAGCTGAACCAAGTCTGACTATATTGATGCATTTTTTTTTCCTACTGGAATCAATGAACAGATAGCTTGAATGTAAAGACAGTGAGAGTTTTGTGTTGGATAGTGACAGTAGGGCTGGGAAAGGGGATGCTGTGAGCCCTGTGGAGTGTAAAATATTTGTGAGGAAACTTATCTCTGCCTCCTCAGAAATGCAGTAGAACAGATTCTCTGTCAAATCCCTTGAGCAAATCAGTGTAAGTTTGGACAAAAAGGTTTTTCCACTGGAGGATGTTCCAGGGGTTGTACTGTGCCTTGGAAAAGCTGTTGGTGAACTTCATTGCTGGTGGAAATCCTTCGTGGCTGAGCTGTAGCCTTTCAAGGCTTAAAGAAAAGTTGTCTTTTTGGTTTTGTCCTGTTTTTATGTTTGTACACACAGGCTAAAGGCAGGGAGGGGGTCAGCTGAGTGTGTGTCAATGTGTAAAAAAGGTCAAAGCAGCTGTGGAAGAGTCAGTAATGGATATGGGACAACAGCCCCTGCACGCTGGACTAAACTTTAAGTGACCAGTACCTGCAGAAGACCATGATAGAAGTTCTGATTTTTCAATGTGGGTCAATTATTTCAAAGGCTGTTTCAAGCTGAACGAACTCAGTTAAGTCCCCTGAAATATTAATTTTCAGTTGGTTCCACCTGGAGGGATGACAAAAGTGACTATACCTGCACTATGTGGCAGCCTGGCAGAGGGGGTAAAATGCTTTGTTAGGAGTTTAAAAAGATTAATCACTGCAAAAACTTGTCAGTGAAAGGCTATCAAGCCAAAAATGCTGGCTGGACTTTAATTCCCAGGATGGGCACTGCTTTGTTGTTTTTAGATGTTTGCTGCTGTTGTGATCAATATGAGTTGTACTTTTCATGAGTCTTCATATTCTACAGTGCTGGTTGTGTATTTCATTGTCAGTCTCCTGTAACTCATTTTATGTTCTCCAGCATTAATCTTTCCTTGTCAATGTTTTCTAAATCTAATCCAGCACAGCCTCAGGAAAATAAAGCAATTGTTTAAATTGATGGCTTTGAACAAAATAAATCATAAATCAGTCTATGATCTTTGAAACCTTTCTTCATCTAGAAAGTGTGGGGTTTTTTTTTGTTGTTTGTTTTTTTTTTCCCCTTTTTTTTTCCCTTGTTTTTCCCTCCTGGAATGTGATCATGGAGCACGGGTTAGAGATGTGCAGGAAGGCCATGCCACCTGCAGGTGCTGGGGAGAGGGTGCAATTCTCAGCAGCATCCAGGGCTGGCTGAGCTGCACCTGCACAGCTCTGCAGGTGACCAAAAGAAACACATTCCCTTTTCCTCCCTACTCCTGCAAAGAAACAAGTTCCTATCATATTCCATGCTTTCTGAATATGATAGGAATATTCTATTCTGAATAGAATATTTCTATTCTATCTGATAAAATATTTCTATCACATTCAGAAAACCTGAAATATGGTAGAAATATTCTGAATAGATAGAAACAAGAGTTTCTATAATACTCTGTGTTTTCTGAATATGGTAGAAATATTCTATTCAGAATAGATAGAACGAACAGTTTCTATCATATTGCATGTTTTCTGAGTATGATAGAAATATTCTATTCAGACTAGAATATTTCTATCCTATATGATAAAATCTTCCTATCAGATTCAGAAAACGTGAAATATGATAGAAATATTCTATTCTGAATAGAATATTTCTATTCTAGCTGATAAAGTATTTCTGTCACATTCAGAAAACATGAAATATGATAGAAATATTATATTCTGGATAGAATAGAATATTTACAAATAGAATATTTCTATCACATAGAATAGAATATTTCTATAATATTGAGAAAACATGAAATATGCTAGAAACTGTTGTTCCAGAAGCTGCACATTGACTAAATGTGTATGAAAAGGGCTTGGATGGGGGCAGAATTGGTAGGGAATGATTTTCCTTTCTGTTGCATTCTCAGGGAAAACTTGCACAGCACAAGGGTCCCCATGGGCCAGAACCCTGATGATTTGGTTTGTTGGCTGCTTTATTCACTGATGATCCTCTCTAATGAGAGCCTGGTGTGTGACAGGGATGGAGCTGAGGATGGGCTGGTGCTCGTTCAGGTTTCTGGCTGCTCAGGGTCAGTTTTTGGGAGCTCCAGGTGTGTCAGGCTGCACAGAGGCACTGCTGGGAGCCAAGCTCCTGTTCGGGTCTGAACTGCCTCCAAATGACCCCTGAAAATAGTGACAGAGAGCCCGGCTGGGGAGTCATTTAAGGAGAACAAACCCAAGTAATGTGTTGCTAATTGCCTGCCATCCTGATTTGGGCAGTGATTTTTCAGCTCTGAGCCGGGCGGTCACACCCAGCAGCGACCCAGGAGGGCTCGTTCTGGTCTGTGGCCATGTGAAACGTTGGGATTGTGTCACTGCTGATCCTGGTTTTCTTTAGGATGGTGCTGGAGCTCCGGGAGAGCTGCTGGAGTGGGTAGCTCATCACAAGTTGAGATTGAAGAAGGATGATCTGCAGTAGCTCCCCAGACTCAATTTCTACTTGTAATTGGAAGAAGGAAGAAGATTCAGAACAATATGAATTATATCAAATACTTTTGGATTTTCCTTATCTTTAAAGTCTCATTTCTTGACGTGAGCAGGGAGAGGGAGGTGGTAACTCTTTCAGCAGGTCTGTCAGAAGCTGACTTGTGCACCTTGTGCATGGCAGAACATCCCTCAGCAGCTTCAGCATTCCCTCAGCAGAATTCAGGTGGAATTCTCACCATCTTCAGGCACCCCACAGGTGCATTAGGCCAGCAGCACCTGCTCTGGATTTTGCTGGAGCACTTTGATGCTGAACTTAGTGGAGGAGAAAGCCCAGGGCTGAGCCCTGCTGGGCTCCAGTGCAGTCCTGCCTACTTAGGCCTGGCAGGAAATCTAAATATTCATTTCAATATTAATGCACAGTGGGCTGAAAACTGTGGTCAGGTGCTGAAAATTCAACCCCTGAAACAGAGCAGTGCCACTCCTACCTCAGTGGAAGGGAACTTTCCACAGCTACAACTTTTATTGGATGATTGATGCTGTGAGGTGAAGAAGGGAGATGTGGATTTAGAGAACACTTATAGTTCACCAAAAACTTTAATTTGGCAGAAGTAGTATCTATAAGGCTGTAGCTGCTCTTGCAGGTGAGACTGGACAATAACACCAGCCTTATTTTGACATGGTGCTTTCCAAAGGTGTGGGAATGTTCATGGGGAGAAATTCTAACACAGCTGTGCCCTGATGAGCCAGCTCCTCCCAGCCACCTCTCTGCAGTATTGAGTCCTGTGCACTGGCAGGAAGAGCTCCATTAATTCCAGAAAATCCCTGCATTAGGTATCTCTGTGCTGGAGATGTGTTATACACAGATTATCTTTGAGTTTTCTGTGGACTGCTTTTGGACACTGGTGGTTTGGTGTTTTTTTTTTTTTTATTTGTTTGTTTGTTTGTTGGCTTAACTCTGCCTCTCTGTTTGGTTGTGGCAGCTCTTATGGGATGGCAAGGGAAAATGAGAATGAATAGTCCCTGATGTAAGGAACTCACCTGCAGTCTGTGAGGCAGGGGAATGTTTTCTGTCCTGCTCCAGAGGGTGTAAAAGCACTGCATGTCAGCTCCTTGTGAAGCTGTAGTAAGCTTGCAACAAAAATGGACTTAAGTAGAACTCACATTGTGGCTTGAAGTTACAAGATTGAGTTTTCCCCACCCCTATTTTTCCTTCAGGTTTCTTATTGGATATAAATGTTTTTTATTGGATATAAAGCTTTTTTTCTTAGGAATCCAGGCAGGGAAGCTGGAAGTAGTCAAATATAAATGCATTCTTCTCTTGCCCCTGTTTATTTAATGCCTGTGGGGCTGTGGAGAGCACCTGTCTGTTGAGGGTACCGTGAAAAATGGCCCTCACCCCCTTTTAAAGCAGGGTGATAATATGCAATATTTATTGTATGTGGTCAATGCTCAAAAATTATGTTTTGGCTGAAATTTATACCCGGCCAGGCCCCTGGAGGGCACCAACAGCCAACGTTAGGATTTTTCACTCCCTTTTAGCTCTTGCCCACTGACAGGGAGCACTGTGAAGTTGGCAAATATATCCCCACGTATAGATTAAAGTGAACTTGCTTTGCCTCGCATAATTTGAAAATTCAAAAGACCAATTTCTTAGTGTAATTGAAAACCGCTACATTTCAGGCTTATTCATTGAATCAGTATTTCCAGTTAGAATTCAAATTAATCTCCCTACCTTTAAACAAGATAACGAGGGTGTAGCTATATTTACTCAGCCTTTTAACAATCAGGTTCAGTGTAGCTGCATATGATCAGCTACACACACACAATTGCAGGAGGTGAGTGCTCCTGCCTCGAGCCAGGAGGGGAATTCACCTCTGAAGGCTGAAATCTGAACTGACAGTTCCACACTCAGCCTAATGCCCGAGTCCCTCTGGAAGGGAAAAAAGGAAGGAAGGTGAAATGACCAGCCCAACAGAAGAGCCATGTCAGCTTCTCCAGGATTCCCCATGGAGTTATTTCTTTTTTATTTAGCCCAGGGGCCTCTTGCTTTAAAGTTGCCTTAATGCAACTTTGCTGAATTACTTCCAACACCTGTCAGGGAGATGTGACATCCAAGAGAGCATCTGGGTGCTCTGGGGGTCGGTCAGCTGGAAACACAACTCTGAGCCTTGTGCACTCCCTGCTCTGCACCACGGGACTCTGATGTGGGGGGTAAACTGGGGGATAAAAACCCTTAATTCCTTGAAAGAACAGCAGATGGGTTTTAAGAGCTCAGCTCTCTAAAGAGAAGCCTAAGGGATAATTTGACCAGTCTCATCCTGACACTTTGTGGACCCATTTGGTCTTTGAAGGGGCTTGGAGCACAGCCTTGGTGTTTCCAGCTGCCTCATTCCTCTGCTGGGTGCTGATGTCAGCTGGGACTTGGCACCTTCACTGCAGGGCCACGAGTCCATCAGGCAAAATCTGACTTTTGTATGTGGGAAGATGGGGACTGAGTCTGGGCACCCCCAAAGCAATCCCTGTGCTCCTTTTAACTTGTAGAGAGTCCTCTGTTCATAATCTTCCCCCTTATTGCTCAGCATAAGCTGGAAAGAACAGAAGTTGTGCCCCAATCCATTAGTTTTGAAAGGCTGGATGTTGAGCTTGCTGTGTGAAATCCTCACTTCAGCTACCAGGGGGTTTTATTCTGGATGGCACCTTGCATATGTTTTTCAGTCACAGACTGGAATAATTCCAGGGAAGCTGCTCTGTTCTGTTGCCTAATTAATAATACATCCTTTTAAAGAATAAATAATAAAATAAATCAATGCATATTTAGCTGATAACCTAGAGTAACTTCAAAAGCACTGGTTTGGGCCATGAGCTGCATAAAACAGTGCTGTGCTACACTGAAAACCCTGTCTAGACCAAAACATGGGATGTGTGGGTTTGCATTGTGCTTTTAAGTACTTGGATGGTTTAATGTGTTGAATTTCATGGCTTTTTTCTTTCTTCTCTTAGAGAGAAAGGATGAAAAACACAGTGTAATGAGCTAAGTGAAGTAGTGGAGGTAAAATTGTTCCTTTTCCAAAAGGGATTTGTAGCTGAGATGAAATCTGCAACCCAAGGTGAAGTTGTAAAGCATCACCTTATCCCCAGCCAGCTGTTAGTCAGCAAACTGCCCTGGAAAGCAGCTTATGATCATTCCCTTCTGGTGAGGAATGCAGGGTAAAATATGGAGTAAAACCAGGATTTGGGAGAGGATTTTTACCTACTGCTGTCACTGTCCCTGTGCAAGGCTGACCAGTGCTTCTCTTTGTGCAGTTTCTCTTAACAATGTGGGAGCTGAGCTTTTTGCATGAACTTTTGCCACTGTCACTTCTGCTGATCCTTGCAGCAGCCACTGACACTGGGTTTTGTGAAAATTTTACTGAGGGAGAAGAAAAAGTTGTTTTTGCAAAGATTTCAAAGAGTTGTGAAGATAAAAATTATTTTTTTTTATTCTTTAATGACACTTATTCCTCACCAACACAGACTGGCATGGGGAGAGAAAATGAATGTGAGTCCCAGTGGGAACTTCCCCAACAGACCAAGTCTGCTTGTGGAAAAATCTTTAGGTTTGTTTCCCTTTGGAAATATGTTTCCATACTCAGAGATTTCCTTGGTTTCTAGAAGAGTCTTTGGCAGAGGTGATGGGCAAACAAGCAGAACCTCTCCATCTCTGCTGTGCCCACCCGCTCTGTGTGCATCCCCCAACCTCCTTTTCCAGAGGTTACTCCAAAATTCCCAGGGCACTGGGCACCTCCCACTCTCTCTATCTTTCACATGATTCAAGAAGCAGCAACCAAGACCAAAAAAAGGCAATAATTGTATTTTGTGATGCTTCAGGAGCTGCCTGCTCATGGGTGAGCAACACCAGGTACCGCTCATGGCCCAGTGGCATTAGGGATTCAAGGCTGGAGCTTGCACAGGATCAAACTGCACATCCTGCAGCACAAACCAGGATTGCTTTGATGAAAGCTCTAATTTGATTTGCATGGGCTGCAGATGAATGGCCTGAGTGATGAAAAGGGATGGTGCTGTAAATGTGTGCAGAGAGAGACGGGCGCTGAGAGGGAAGGGAGCTCGCTCTGGGGGCTTGGGGGCAGGACCTCGTCCTGGCCTGAGCAGGGGGTGATGCTGGCAGCTTTTCCTCTCCTGCTTGTCAGTCAGCAGCTCTGCCAGCCAGCTGAGCTCTGCTGGATTCCTGCTGGAGGGCAGAGGCAGTGCTGAGGTACCTGGCAGGATGCAGGAACCTCCTGCCGTGCCCCTGGAGCCCCAGCACTGCTTCCATTTACAGTGCTGGGGGTCAATTTTACCCCCCAATCAACAACCAAAACTCAACCATCTCGATGGTGCACAAAATGGAATGTACTGACAGCTGCACAGGCCACTGATTTAGGAAACTTTAAACCCCATTTCCTTCCAGTGTCTGAAGGATTCACTGAGGGAGTTCAGGCTGGAGATGTTCAGGAGCAGAACATCTCAGGTGGTCGGTTCTGTACAAGGATCACTACAGAATAGATTCTTTAAAGTCATCACCAGCATTTTCTTAAATATTTTTCTTTTGACAAATGACTTCTACAAGTGGAGATCATCTTTATTTAAAAGATGTATTATGTTGTCTTACAGCTCTGAAATTGATCTCAGAAAGGCCAAAGATTCCATTTTTCAGTCATTTGGTTCCTGGGAACCATCTGGCTGCATTAAAGGTGAGAATTAACTTACTTATCTAGTAAGTTAATTGATCCTAATGGGTCCCTTCCAACTTTGAGATAGTCTATATTAAGCAAGAATGATTTGGGAGCCTTGCCAGTGAATGACTTGGAGGAGATCTTGCATTTTAATTCTCAAAAAATGGAGTTTAAACTCTTTATTTGTTTCCCCAATATCTCCCAGGCTGGATATCAAGCGATGTTAGTTAAACCTTTATCACTTCTGCAAAAATTAAGTCTTTCAAAGGGAGAGCTTTAAAGATTTAAAGGTCTCTGCCTTTCAAGGGTGCTTTTAACAGATGTATCTTTGATGAAATGTTCCTTAGCACAATTGCAGTGCAGTTAATTTACCACCCTTTGGAACTGACTTCTGAACTGGATAATGGAAATTACCCCAACTTCTGTGTGTGCTCCCAGCTGCTTAAAGATGGTGATTGCAGCAGCAGGGAAACAAACAGCTCTGTGCTCCTGAAAATGAGATTTATCCTGTACCACTCGTGTGCTCCTGAGGAATCCTGGCAATTACTTTCAGTTCTCAAATCCAGCTCCTGATTTTCAGAGCAACTGTTATGAGAGAAATTCAGTGGAATAACCTGGAAGGATGTTGGAGAGGTCATGTAACTCATCCATCAGCCCCAAGGCAGGATGAGCTGTGTATTAATCCTGACAGATATTTATTCAATGTGTTCTGAAAGATCTCCAATGGTAGGGAGATGCTCAGCTAATCCATTCTGTCTCCTCATCCCTGCTGTTAGAAAGGTTTTCTTGACATTTACCCTGGATGTTTCTTCTGGTAATTAGTCAGGAAAAAGGAGTGACTTGTCTTATCTGTCCTAGGTATGGAAAAAGATGATATTCTGTTCTGTGTGGGTGAAGACTTTGAGGTCCCCCATGAGTTGTCTGTTCTTCAGGGCAAACAGACCATAATGTTTTTAATCTTCAATTATGTCACATTTGCAGATCTCTGATTAGTCTCGTTGCACTCCTGGTGCTCTCTGCAGTCAGGCTGTATCTC
Organism: Chloebia gouldiae; assembly: GCA_003676055.1. Classification (NCBI taxonomy): domain Eukaryota; kingdom Metazoa; phylum Chordata; class Aves; order Passeriformes; family Passeridae; genus Chloebia; species Chloebia gouldiae. The sequence goes on along the minus strand of QUSF01000031.1, from coordinate 2,643,496 downwards.
TCCTGATCTAGAATATCTTTCTCAAGTGTCTAAAATAGCCTCCATCACCCACATTTAATTCTGTAGCAGTGTTTGGAATATGTGTGCTATCAGCATTAAAGTAAATAAGTGCTGTTATTTAAATATTATTTCCTCTAACTGGATCAGTCTTCCCTAGTAACAGTAGCCCTGGTAAAATTAAGCATAATACTGATTATTAGTTTGGAAAGAAATGTGCATGTTAAGGTGAAATTGGAGTTCTGAAGCAGGATTTAGCAGTGGCAATCTCAGTATTTTTGCCCGGTGATTTGGATCCACACAGCTTTTGTCTTTTCCAAACTGATATTTCCTTCTCTTTTTACCTGTTTGCTCAGCTCTGAACACCCAGGGTTTCACTCACTTTTGTGTGTGTTTATATTCCTATATCACGTTCTAGATTTCTCTTGTTGTGGGAGTTGCTCCTTCTCATTTGCACACGTTCCATGATGTGACAACTTATTTAATAGCAGATGACACTTGTTGCTGATTCTGTCACATGAAACTTCATCAGAGCCTTTTTATCTCCTGCAATTAAATCCTGCATCTTAGTAGCTGCCTTTTGTTTCTTTTGAACTCATCAGGGGAGGAATATAATCAGATATTTGAAATTACAATCTTGCCTAAGAGGCAACATGAAGGTGATGAGTGCTTCACATCTTTGAGCATTCCAAAGCTGGGAAGGAGACGGGTCAAATAATCTGCACTCATTTCTGAGCAACAATTTAGCATTTTGGGGATTTGGACACTGCCCTAAGAAGCTTTGAGGAAATAAGATGCAGCTGATCAAGGTGGGGGACTAAAGGTGCAAGGGCAGAAGCTGGAGAGATTTAAGTCACTCCCAGCTGAGGGGTGCATCTGTTCTTCATCCTGCCGCAAGTTGGGCTGTGCAGAGGTACAGATGGCAGGGATAACATGCAGCTAAAAAGTTGGGATCAAAGGAATCCATTAGATCCCTTTAAACCAGCCCAGAAGTCTCCACAGCACCTCTGGCTCTCCCCAGTGAACCTCTCCACATCCCCATGTGGGTGCAGCAATGAACTCCAGACCCTCAGCACGAACGTGGAAAAAGTTGTGATGTGCCAAGGGGAAATGAAGAAATAAGAAACTCTCACTGGTGCCTTGCACTACTGAATTAGCAGAAAATTTACTAGCTAAAAAAAGTCCAGCTGGTGCTCAGAAACAAGTTGCTTTCCCAACTTCAAAGCCTCCACCAGGCTGTCCAGGGAGGATAATTCCTTCTATGAACAGTTCATTTAACTCCTGAGTGCGTGAGCTAAGTGAGCTCCTGATAGAGGTTTTCCTTTTTTTTTATGTCTTGCAAAGAAATGTTGAGCAGGTTGGGCTTAAGGTGAGAGAACACCTCTTTTGAAAGGTTTTTATGGAAATTGCTTCTGTAACAGAGTCAGGGAGAAACCTTTCTGCTCCACGATTGCAGGAGAAAATGAAGCATCTGAGTTACAGCTGAGGGAAATTTCCTTTAGTTTTGAAGCCATGGTGATTTTCTTAGAAACTCAGTTCTTCAGGTTGTGTGCCTGGGGCTTTTGGGAGAGGTTTTAACTCTGAGCATTGCTTGGATTTTCCTTGTCAGATCCCTTCTGCCCTGTTGTGAGGGGGCAGTGGGGTTTAAGTGGATTATGAAAGCGTTGGTCAGTTTGGATGCTCCAGAGCAAGCAAGGAGAGGACAATTTATAGGGAGACTTTAGGCTTAGTCTGGTGTTTATTCCCCTTTTTGAAGGTGCTGCAGTTGGTAAAATTTTGGCTAATTTTTGTAACAGTGAAACTTCCAAAATTGCTTTATCCTTATGCAATCTGGCTTTGAGAAGTGTTGGCTTCCCCTGCCATTCTGCACACTGTGCTGAACTCAGAAGGGCTTTTTTTGTGCTGAAGTGGAGCTACAATAATTTCTGAGCTCTGTGCCTTGTTTCAATTATTTACCTCTGCAAAAGAGATTTTTATAAATCCTCCCTTCACTTTCATATTATTAACTTTCTTGTCAAACTTTTATTTAAACCACAGAGACAAAGACAGATCTTTTCTTTATAGCTCTGCAAAGTCAGATTTACTTCTCTGACCTGTTTCAGTGTGATTGAAAGCTAATCTGTCTCCTTTTTATTGGCTTTTGGTAAAGCATGTATTTCTTTGTTTCCCTTTCTCATTTTGTATTGTCTTGTGGAAATATGTAACTTCTCTTCAGGCTATAAAAAATTATTCTCCTACGGGAAAGGAAAAAAAATGACAACCCTTAATCCAGTCCAAGAGAAGCTTTACGTCTTTAATTAGCTTGTTGGATTGCATTTGTGGATGATTCAAGTCAAATGAACTCTGAGCAATAATAAAGGTCCTGTGGCCACCTCTGACCTCACAGAGACGAGCGCTAAAACCAGAAAGGTTTTTTGGCTCAACACCAGTGACAACTGCTTGAGTTTCTCCTATTTTTTTTTTTTAGGAGTTAATTCTGCCATGAAAGCCTGTGGAATGCTCTCACTGCAGTTAACTTGCTTGGCCACGGGCATGGTATAACTTGTGGGCTGCTACCTGCAAAGAATGATATTTTAAATTGTTCTTCTCCCCTTTGTAGTTAGTCTGCTTTATAATCAGTCCTTTTGGTGCTCTAATCCTACAGTATCTGTTTGTAACCCCTCTGCAGGTGTTATTTCCCTTTTTTATTTTTAAATGCACTTGAGGATATAAAATTCCCCCTGTGTTATGTTAGAGTTTTAAAGCTTATATTACACTTCCTAGAGGCTGTTCATGTTTTGCCTTGCCCAGGTGGATTAAATTGTGATTATACACAGCGTTCTATCGGGCAGAGAGGATTCTGCCCCAGATATTTGTAATTCTTCTTGGTTCTAAAGAGCTGAATGAGCACAAGGTAATACCCAGGGATGTTGATCCCGGGACTTATTTTGGTAGAAGGTGGTGGCTCACAGCAGCCACCCAAAACTGATCAATTTTCCTCCTGTCCAGTGTGAAGCATCTCTGTGGTGTCTCCAACACACTCCTGACCCTCTACAGCAGGGCCAGCACTCCAAAGTCATCTTGCCAGACTTAAAATCTTGCTGCTTGCAAGGTGTCTGCAGAACTGGGAACGCCAATAAATTCTGCACACTTGCAACCTGCAGTAGTTTAAATTTATCAGAGCATTTTACTTCTTTTTCTATTCAGAGGCTTCCACTGTCAGTGTGTATATAAGTGTAAATAATACCATATATGTGCAAATAAGTGCTGTATTTAAGTGTAAATAAGTGCTATGGCTGCTTTTCACTTGTTTTTGGGGATGAAATAGCATTTTACTGGCATCCAAGGGCAGGTTCAGGTGCCTGAGAGCAGAGTAAGTATCACAGGGATGGTATATAGATAAATAGATGTATTTGTGTAGGTACTGTTCACTGCTGCTCTGTTGCTGAATGTGTGAAAGCACATTAAACCCAACAAAACCCCAAACAAAGTAGAATAAATGCTGCTAAAATTAAGAGCTGTTCAACCTGCCAGTTACTGATATAAAAATCTTCAGAAGAGCTGTGTTGTGACTGACACGTTCTGTGGTTTGTGTTTTTGGGCTGAAAGAGTGTGGACACAGGTTTTCATTGATGTTCCTGTTCATTCTGCAGGCATATTTTGTTTTGGTGTCCCCGAGTTATTTAATAATGCATCCTGACACTTTTTGTATAGACTTCAAAAAATAGTTGTAAAATGCAAGTTAATACTGTTTATTTAGTTCTTTCACCTTAATTATGAACAAATTATTTATGTTGGTAAATAATTTTGGTGCTGTTTACCTGTAGATCTGTATTTCAGTCCCCAATTCAAACACCCTACCAACAAAAAGTCTCCAGAACCAACCAAAGAACGTCAAAGCCCCTGTTTAAACCAGAAATATTGATATAGAAGGCATCCAAGTACTACAGGAACCTCCTCCCTGAAATGAAATGGCTGGAAAATATAACCTGGGAAAGCTGAAGTGTGGTTCTGAGCACAGATGCACAGTCCTGAGGGAGACCTTGGGCTCAGGAAGCAGCTTTGACAAAGTTCAGCACCCAAAGTTAATTCCTGAATGTTGAGGAAATCGTGGGGGAAGTGGAAGCCTCAGTTTTGTGAAGTAGAAGGCTCAGGAAATAAAGAAGAGAGGGGAACTGCTCAGAATTGGATGAGAGAGGAACATAAGTATTAAAAACTGAAAAAGAATGTGTATGGGTTAAAGTGCTGCAAAGAGAATTCAATGTTTTACTGGCTAAAAAAAACCAACAGAAAATTATTTTCTACAGTCCTTGTGTAGCTCTGGAATAATGGTGATCATCCCCATTTTAGTCCAAGTGGTAATTTATGATGTGCTTTTCATGAGATTTCCATCCAAAGGAAAATACCTATGGAAAAACTTCCCTGATTAGAAATCTGGAGAAGAAACACCAGTGCAGAACTGGGTGTGTTGAGGAAATTTCAGCATCTGAGCATCACCTTCCCTGGCAGAAGGGTTTTGAGGAGGGCTTTGAGTTCAGGGGTTGTGTGGGGGAAGCTCTGCCCAAGCATTCAAGGCAGAGTGGAAGGAAATCCAAATAAAGTTCATCACCAGTGTGACTGGGTGTGGCCTTGGATTTCTGATTTGATGGCTTTTTCTTTTTGGTAGGAAAACTAAATAGAAATCAAGATGTCTGACTAGGAAGGGGAAAGAAAGGAAATGAATGCAGCCAGATAGAGCAAGTCTTTGATCGTAGATTAGAAAGATTATTTCAGTGCATATCAATGCAAAGAGTAATGATGTCTTTGAAGAGTTTGCAACACAAAAGTCCATGTACCAAGTATAAAGAATGGAGAGGGGCAAAGGATAAAGCAAGGAAAAGAATTTGTTCATCATTGACTGATGAAAAATATCACTGCAGAGAACAACAATTTTGATTCTTTTACTGAGCCACTTGCTTACCACAAGGATTTAAAGAAGTAAAAGAGGGGGAAAAAGGCACAAAACTCCCGTCTGTGTATCACAATGTGTGGGGAAATGGTAGCAACCATTTCCAACAGGAGAAGGAGCCAAGAACCAGTTAAGAAGTGACGTTCTGAAGGGAGCTGAGGCTGCAGTTTGAGCAGGTGAAGCACAAGTGCTGGCCCCTGTCAGAGGGCACACGGCCCAGGGCAAGGGCACAGGGGAGCCCAGTTTGGGCTCTGGGCTGGCACAGCTGCCAGCTGGGCTCTTTCCAGGTTGGGAATGTGCTGGGAAGAGAATTGCTGGCAACGTGTGGGAGAGGGGGAGCTCCTGGATTCCAGAAAAATCCAATGTGTGGGGCTGGGGCTGCTGCCAGAGCCTGGCCTCACCTGGTCCTGCTCCAAGGCCAGCCTTTCCCTGTTCTCATGGCACTGCATTCCCTGCCAGGAAGTTTCTAGGCACCGTTATCTCTCCTTATCTTCCTGCTTCCTGTAGGACTGTCAAAAGCAACAGCAAAAAATTCAAACGCAGCAGGTCTGCCTCTTGGTTTTATTAATTCAGGATATTTCCAGCAGACAGTTTCAGCTCTTCTGGATGTTTCTACCTTGTCCTGCTGATTATTTAGCTGTGCTAGGGGGATCTTCTACCATACATGATGTGCTACTTTAGAAATATAGTTAATTTCCAGTTGTCTCAGCTGGTACTTTCCCCTCTCTGGGGCAACTTCGTAAGCCAAGATTCAATCCATTTGCTGCCTATTTATTTCCCCCTCTCACCTCTTCTCTGTGGAGCTTTTCTGTTCCTGTTGGAGCCTGGCAATGGGAGAAGCCTCTTTTAATCTCTAGCCTGTGAATCACTGGTGGGATCAATGGAGTGTAATCCAAAACTTGTGCTGCAGGTTTTAAGGAGTCTATAAAACACAGGCAGGAGAAGGCACCAGGACCCCTCTGGCTGCCTGAGATGCGAACAGGGCTGGGCTGGCAGCTCCATCCCAGCTCAGGCTGCTCCAGAGGGGAGCCTGAGGTGGATTTTGGGGCGTTCTCCAGCTCTCCTGGAGCAGAGGGAGCAGCAGCAGGGCTGTGTGAGTGACTCTGCAGCCCCCAACCCCTCCCAGCTTGGGCAGGGCTGAGCACAGCCTGGTCTGGCAGCTCAGGGCTGTGTGTGAGCAGCACAGCTCCCATTCCCACAGGATGGGGCTCCCAGAATAAAGGGGACAGCCTGAAGGACTGTAGGAGATAAAACTGAAGGAAATGTGACTCCATGGCCTTATGAGCTTTCTACAGAGCTCTCGTGAATTTTAGGGATGTGAATGGCTTGTCTGTAGGCACGGAGATAAAGGAGTTGTGAAATGCCATCTGCCTGCTTGTGCTGTGTATGCTGAGACAGCAAAGAGCTCGGTTTGCTCAGGTTTATTTCCTTGTTTGATTTGATTTTTTTAATTCCAGTAAGTTTTTTTAGCCTCGTTTCCCAGCTTTGCTCTTGGTTGTATCTAAAGGCAAACATTGAAGGTTTGTGGACAAGACACAGCTTTCTGTTCACCCAGTATTCTTCAGGGTCCACAGTTTGAGATTAGCTCTAAATACAAAATGTAACAAGGGTTTTACTGTGAAGCATGACCAAAAATTACCTTTGTACAGAAACTTTTTCTAAGTGGTACAAAAGCCTGACAACTGTGCTACACTGCATCAGCACATATGTTTTGGTAATTAAAAAGTATTCTTTCTGTGATGTTCTCCCATCTGCTCCTACCTCTGATAAATTGAATGCTGCTTTTGAACACTGAAACACGGGGAATCTTTGTTCTGGCATGTGCTGGGCAAGGAGATTTTGATTCTCACAGGCTGCCTCTCTGGTGAGTGGCTCCTGATGAAAATAGGAGGTCTGGTGAAGTTAAACTTCACCAAAAGGAATCATGGTTTATTTATAGTGTAAAAAAATCAAACCCATAAAAACAACCCAACCCTTTTCTGCTGGTCTGTGTATTAATGGCTCTCCTGTATGAATTTGTTTTAAAGAATTCTTTTAGCAGTGTTATAGGCAGATGATAAAGTTTATACTGAGTGAAGAGACCTGGCTTTTCCATTTGCCTTTAAGTCACTGCAGAGCCTTCACCTGCAGCTGCAGAACCCAACTGATGAGGAAAATCTGCTCTCTGCTGCTTTCTGGGTGTCTGGTCCAGCTCCTGGTGCAGGGCTGAGAGGAGGGAAGGATGAACTGGCAAATCCCTGGAGTGGAGGGTGAGCCCAGTGTCTCCCAGTACAGGCAAAAATTATTATCAACTCCCCCTCCCCCCAAAAGTCAGTTGTTATTTTGAATATATAGCTTTAAAATAGTATTGTTTAGTTTTCCCTCATTCTTAAAATGGTTAGATTTGATTCCCTTAGCTAATCCCAGCCTGTAGAAGCCCCATTGCCTTCTTCATTTTGTCTTGCAGAATCTGGAATAATTCCATAGGATATATGTACAAGTTCGATCTCAGCCTGGCTTTGGATCATTAAGTAGCTTCTGCTTTGGGTTTTGTTTTGGCTGAAGTCATGAAATGAAAAATCTGAAGCATTTTGCTGGTGGCAGAGGAGCTGCTCCAGGATTTCTCTCACTGGGATTGGAGTGTTCTGGGGAGATTGGTGCTTCCAATCTGGGCAATGCTTCAGCCAAGAGCAGCAACTCTCCTAAAATGTCTCTGATGATCTATGAGGCCAGTGACGTTTTTCATTTGTGAAAGCTGAGCCTTTCCTGCACAAGTGGTGGAAAGGATGGAAAAAGGAAAAGGATGGTGCTCAGGACACAGCTGGATCAAGGAGATGATTTTGCTGTTGCCTTGTTTCTCCGCTGGCATGAACTTTTGCAGTCATTTAACACCTCGTAGGCTGATTGTGGAGTGATTGCAAAATAGAACAAGCAGGTGGCTTTGATGGTTGGAGCTCATTTTGAGCTCTCTTCTTGCAGCAGCAAATGAACACAAAGCAGAGCTAAATCAGGGGCCCAAACAGGTTTTATTAGAAGACTTTATTTTGAATGTGCACCAGATGAAAAGTAATGTTTTTGTATCGTCATATCGCTGCAAATCCCTGTAAGGGACGGCTCAGTGGCTTCTTCAGGAAGGTTCAAGATATTTGAAACATCCCTGTTGTTGTCCTGTGGCACCTTTTCTCCTCAAAATGCCCCACAGAAATACATCCAGAGGGTCTGTGCTGGCACTGGCAGACAAGTCAGAGCAAAAAAGGAATTAAATGTAATGATAGTGATAAAAAACATGAGAAAAGATGTTTTCTGTCAAATTTTCCACTTGATGTGCCTGGAAGAGATGAAGTAGGACCTTGAGGATCAGTATGGCTCCTCAGCACAAACACATGGTTCTTCTCTTGCTGCCTGGAGATGGTGGCTGGAAAAATGGGGTTGGGCAAGGCCTTAAAAGTTACTAAAACATTTAGTGGTCTTTGTTTGGTTTTGTTTTGGAAGTAATTAAGGTTGTTTGGCAGGACTAAGCAGAGAATAAAAAGGTTCCCTTTAATCTTTCAACAGTTATTAACTGGAAATCATCAAGTTAAGGAAATTCCCATGAACAAGTGATGTCCTGCCTATGTCAATATCTCCAGACTGCTACAGTCCATAAATATTTGATTTGATATGGATGCAGCAGCAGTGCTGATGCCCCTGGGTGCAGAAAATTCCTTTATCTCCAGCAGCTCTAAAATCAGTAAACAGAAAATGTTAATTTGGGAACTACAGGTAAGGTGAGACTATTGAAGACGTGTGGCAAATAATCTCCAATGGAGCTGAACACCAGGAAAACTCTAAAATGTCTTCCTTTCCTGAAAAAGGTGATTAGCTTAGGGCAAGCATAGAGCTTAAAGGAAATTCACCTGAATGAAGTTGTAATCCTTGGCAGCCATCAATAAGATCAGGAATTTCATGTGCTTTAAAGGAGTGAATTTAAAAAATAAATCCTCCTGACGAGCTTGTCTTGCCATGGGATGCAGCGGGCAGAGGAGACGAAGGTGTGACTCAGGTGGGAATGCTTTTTGTTGCCTTGCAGATTTGTTGCCTTGCTGATGCCTCTCCCTGCTCTGTGCCACCACAGGCACCTGTTTGTCACAGCTTTCAGAGCCCAGGCCAGGCTGCTGGAAAAGATGTCAGGGGAACAAAGAAATGGTGTTGTCACCCAGCTGTGCCCGTGTCAGGGTGACACTGCAGTGTCTGAGCTGGTGTTTAGGGGTGGTGGAGCAGCCCAGCCCCAGTGCTCCCTGTGTGGGGCAGTGCAATGAACACATCTGGGACAGACAGATTCCCTATTCCCTACCCAAGGAATGTGTCTGTGTCTTCAGTTCCCAAATAAACTCTACAGCTGGTGACAATTACCCAGTCTTAGCAGGTGAAAATGCCCCAGATGGTTTCTGGATGCTCAGAAATGTTGCTGGAGATGAACTAAAAAATGTGCTACAAATAGGATTTCAAATAAAACAAAAACTGAAAGTCCTATTAGGAAAAAATTGAAGGTGATTCTGGGTAACCCCATGGATCATCCACCATGGCTGCTTCAGCCTGGCACGGGCTGGTGTGACTGCCCAGACATGAGACATTGGCAGAGCTGGGAAGGGGCAATTATTTTAATTGAAAGGGCTTAGAAATACCTCTTGACTCAGGGGGTACCATTAGTATTACCTTTCACCACCCAAACATGTCTGGTTTCACAGATTGCACCATTCCCTTTTCTCCCAGCCACTAATATAAGAAAAGTGAAATCTATTTTAGAAAGGCAGCCAGGAGAACTGGATGCTAATGCTAAAATGTTCTGTTACAAGTTGGTTTTCAACTGCTGCAGCACCTGCAAGAGGCTTTTAAAGGAGAGAAAAAGGAGAAAACCCCTCTGATAATTTTACTGCAAAATGGATACTTCATCTCTATAGAGAATAAAAGTGTCATTGATCTCTATGATAAATTGTATCTTGGTGTCTGAAAATATAGACCTTGTTTTTTTTCATTATAAGGATGACCTTGCCTCTATTGTAAATCAAAAGTAACCAGGGATTTGTGGCTCTTACAAGAGCTACAGGGGGGGGGGAAAATGACTCTGAAGCTGCAGCGCATTTTGGAGCTGAGGGAAGGTGAGGGCAGAGCTCCCAGTTCCATCAGGGATGGTTTTCACTCCCTGCTGGATGGATGCTGAGTGCTGCCTGCCTTCCAAAGCCTGGGATGAAAGCAGCAGCACGGGAGGGTTTGGGCTCTGGCCAGGAGAGGGTAGGGAAATGCTGATTCTCCCTTAATCAGAAGAATTTCCAGAAAGTTTTTCCAGCTGAGGTTCATGTGCCAGCTGTGCCCTGCTAAGGGACTCTGTTTATTCATAGATACTGCAGTGGTGCTGAAAGCTTGGTAATTTAAAGCATTTCTCACGCTGCTCCTTTTAGAGTTTGAATTAAAAACTGAATGGCAGCACCTAGTTTTGTTTTATAAAAGTGGGGAAAAAGCAATGTTTTAAATATCAAATGGTTTTAAATTGTAGTAAATTCCAGAGCACAACCTCCTTTGCAGGAGCCCAGAACTGGTACAGGAGAGGGCCATGGAGATGACCTTCAAAATGGGAACCCAAATTGGAAAATCAGCCTATTAGGTCTTAAATGAAATTACCTATTTTATTTATCTCTTTCCAATTTATTTCAGATCTGAACCAAAAGTGTTTTACCTGTCCTAGAGGTGGATAATGGTTAGAGCTGGGATTAAAGGCCAGTTAGTTCTGGGATGAGTTACAGATCAATCAGACCTCCTGCCTGGGGCTTGGGTTGCATGGACACTTTAGGCCTGGCTTGGGGACAGTTGTCCAAGGTACAGTGAGGAGTAAAAATCTTGGAAACAGTTTGCATCATTGGAAAAATCCCTCTGGTCTCAGAAAACACTGATTTTACTGTGAGTAAAATCTTCACCAGTGTCAACCAGAACGTCACCCTCATTAAACTGATCATTTTCAAATGGTTGAGCTGGGCAAGCATCAGACCTGGGGCTTTGTTCGAGCTTGACCTTGGCGTTAAACGTGTCTGTGGGGAGTTTGGGAAATGCAGATGCATGGTTTTTGTCAGGGGTAGCAGAGGAATGTCTGTTGTGTGAGTCTCATGATTGTGGAGGTGAAAAAGGCTGGAATCCTTCCTTTAATTCCCTTCTCAGGTTGTGGAACACCTTTGCCACAAGCAGATAATCCATTTTCCTGCTTTAATGTTGCCTGCTATGTAATGCTACAGACCTCACTCCTCCAGCCCTGTGCTGATTGAGGCAGGATCTTAAAACTGGAGATGTGTTCAGGTAATTAAAGCCCACCTCATTATGCACAGGCACGAGGGGGCAAACTGAGCTTGCACAGCCAGTCTCAAGTCTGACATTTCCAGCTTGGAAGTGGTTGACTTTGCATCTCCACCAGTGGCAGAGAATGTGAAAAGTTGGTTTTCTTTAATGCACTCTGAGATGGAAGTGTTTTGTGGGGAAGTTGTGTGGTAACTTTGTGACATAATGTTCATTGGAAATAACCCTTTTCTGTTTATTTTGGGAGCTCAGTTCCAGACAGCTGGAGCTGCCCCACGGTGGGACACATGCACACAGTTTACAAATCTTGCCTTTCAAACAGCAGCAGCTACTTTGGTTCAATTATTTAAAATACACTTCCTGCCTGTGCCAGTCCTGTTTCCCTGGAAGTTATTTTCATGTCTCAGTGTTCTTCACAGCTACCAAAAATACTTCTGTGTAGTTAGAGTCAGAGAAGAGTGAAGATGCAGTGAACCTTGATTTATGTAACTCTCAATCAGGAACTGACAAAATGCTTCACTAAAAGGGCAAAAATACACCCCAAGCTACCCTGGAAAGCACACAGAGCTCTGCAAGCAATTTAAGTGGTGATACTATTATTGTTATGATATTGATTCAGAGCCTGCACTGTGCCCACAAAGGAAATGGGGTTTGCCCACTCTGGTGGTGGCAGCAGAGGGGACAATGAGCACAGGGGCACTTGGGCACTGCCCTGACCATGGGACAGGGACAGGCCATCCCTCCTGCTCCAGGCACATCCTGTATTGGTCACGGGCACAGACCTGGAATGCAAGATGTCTGAAGAGGAAAAAAAACCCTCTGCAATAGGTGGTTTTATTTCTTTTTCAATTCGTTTCTGAGCTGGAAGGATGGGCTGTACCAAAAATCATGGTGAAGACCTAAAGGCAGGAATGGCTCCTTGTTTTATGGAGCCTGAGAGCAGCAAGGGTGGGAGAAGTGCTGTTAGAGGAGCTCCAATCAATAACTCTATTTACAAAGAAAGCTAAATCACTGTTCTTTGAGAGTGGTGTCATGTATCATAATAAAAAGAATAACAGTCCAAGAAGAAGTCCCTTTCTAGACAGTTAATGGTGTATTCTGGGAAAGTGGACGTGTTCATCCCTAGATTCCACTAGAGAGGCTGGATTTTTCCTTCAGGAGCTGGTCTGTTATTGAGCTGAGTGATGTTAACAAGACATTCAGGCACAGGTCACAAGCTCTTGTGCTGAACGAGAAGACAATCAGCCAATTCTCCTCTGTTCTTCTCATATTTCAAGGACCCTTGGCTCCTTGGGAATGATCCAGGTTCTTCCACCCAGCAGTTAACTCTGAACAGAGTGACTTCCCTGCTCCAGTCAGGATGCAGAATGAATCTCTTTTTGTTTAGTGTTTTCGAGGTGCTGAAATTGGTAGAAAATGCAAAGCTCTTTGAAGTTTCTCCCCGAACATCTTCTGACAGAGCATCCAGGCATGGAGGGGAGTTTCCCTGACACCTTTGTGCCTGGCTGTGGAAATAAGTCGTGTTTAGGGCTTGAGCACTGAAGAAATGTCAGGAGGCCAACACAGATGAAACACTTTAAGAAGATAATTCCAGCAGTTCAGTGCTCGTTTGCATTTATGATGACATCGTGTCAAAATCTGCTTTGAAAACGTATTAACTCATGGTTAAGCAAATGAATATTTTACAAGGCTTGCTTTTAACACTTTTGTTTTTTGGAGGAGGATTTGTTGTTGTTGAATAGCAATGTTTCTTCTGGTTTGTTCCTGAAATGTTGGTGGTTTAAACCATTTCTTTGAAAAATGCAGCAAACAAACTCAGAGTTCATCTTCTTACTGGGAAAAATACCCCAGTGGGTGTTGGAAAATTTATCTGTATAAGCTAATCAGTTAGGCATTGTAAATTTGGTTGATGATTATGGCAGCTTTGTCATAATATAATTTTATTACTTTTTTTTTTTTATCTGAGGGATTATATGCTTGAGTAGCTGTCTTTGAAATACCTGTCACACAGAGCAGCCGCTGCACCTGTGACAGTTTGTTGTTCAGAGCCTTTGAGGAATATCAGCATGGATTTTTAGAAGCCAATTGAATAGCCAAACCCCAGAGTACAGTGAAATAACTTTATTAGGCAGTCTAAGTAGTGTCATTGAGTTTGTTTTGTGTCTCTTATTAAATCAGCTCAGTTAGCTGTTGTCCCTGTAGCTATTAAGTCACCATTCTAGAGAAGAACCCATCTTGGGTTAGCAAGGCTGATGAAGTTCCAGGGGTCTCTTGGCTGAGCCAAGGGATAATCAGGCTCCTTTGGGTGGGGTGTGGTTTGCTGTCCTGGAGGGATGCAGGGAATTCCTGTTCCAGCCCTGACTCCTGGCACAGTGACCATCCACAGCTGCCTGCACAGGTTGGTGTGGGCTGAGGGGGCCAGGAAGAGATTTCGGAAATGATCCAGGCAATCATCACCAGGAATGCCCTTCAGAACAGGGATATATTCTTTTAAACTCCAAAGACTCAATTTTCAGCAGGTGAACAGCCCGGGGTCTCTCTGCTGAGTGGCTCTTCACCTCCGAGACGCCTTCTGAGGACTCCTGCATGTGGCTTGTAATCCAAATTTTGGGCATCTCAACAGTGGCCTTTGTTTTGGGCTGTGCTTTGCTGTGGTGTGAGCTTGGTTTGAGGTGGGTGGTGGGAAATGAGGGAAGGGAGCAGGCTGGAGGATCCCAGATCAATCCATCAGGAGCTCCCTCCAGCCCCTCTCCTGCATTGCAGGTGGTTTCACACGTGGGATGCTTGTGCAGTGGATGTGAGGATGCTGAAGGGTTTTGAATATTCAGAACATCCCTTTAATGAGGCAGCAATGTTCTGAAGCTTGGACTAGTTATTTCTTTCATTTTTCAGAATAACTTTAAATTCCATGTTTTTTAGGAAAGTATTATAGAGCAAATTGAATTTCCTTTATTGAATGAAATAATTTTTTCCCTTGAAAACCAAATGTAACAAGAGTTTAATAATTCATGAATTGAGCTTCAACATCTTTTAAATAATAGATGGACTGTCATGCCAAGTTCAGCTGAAAACTTACAGAGCATACGTTTTTATGTTTTTATTTGACATTTCGAGGAATTACAGAACTGCAAACATTTATTTTGTATTTTTGCTCATTGCAATATTTTATTCCTTTCAGGTTGATTTAAGAAATAAAAACAACACTTTAAAAAAAAGTAACTAGCTTCAGGTTCTGATGGGAAAAGAGAATAGAAGGGAAAGAAGCTCTAGGTACACATTCATAAATGATTCACTGGACTTTTGGCTGACAGATAGAGAGCTTTCATAATAACTTTGTTTATTATTTTTCTTATCAGTGGAATCAAATGTTAAATAGCTCCACTGGAAAGTGCTGTAAGGTTGACTAACAATTACACCTCTGTCACCTCTGCTGTCTTTGTCCTTTTCAAAATAATCAGACTGGATTTATTTTATTGGTTATTTCTCCCCCCCTCCATGAAACAGAAATGATTTTCATATGTGGTGAGCTGCAGGAGCAGTCTGTCTTTTTGTGGTATTTTTGGAGATGAGGAGGATGGGGCAGCCTTTTGCTTAAAGCAATAGGAGCCCAAAAGTTGCCCTTGCTGCTGACTTTGTGACTTCAGCTCTGCTGTGCCCCAGCCCTGGGTGTGAGGTGTCCCAGGAGAGGTGGAGGTGACCCTGTCCCTGTTCCCCGTGTCCCAGCTCTGTGCTGGCCCTGCTTTCAGGGATCCAGGCTGGCTCTTTGGGGTGACAGGACAAGGACAGTGTGTGACCAGTGGGGTCTGTGTGGGGTGCTCTGCTCCTGACCAGCTCTGAGCCCCAGGGTCAGCTCTGGCCAGCAGGAGCAGGACCTGGAGCTCTGAGACAACACAAGTTCCCACAGCTTTTCAGCAAGTAGGGTTTTAAGTTGTTGGTGCTTAAGATTTCCCCGCTGTTCCCCATCCCAATCAGGCAGAACCCCGAGTCAGCCTGTTAAACAACAGATAATCTACAGCTGTAAATGTCCCAGGAGCTGCAATCCCAGAGAGAAACCCAGCCCAGATCACAGCACTCGTTAGGAGCACCCAAGGCCACGTCCCAAACCCACTGCTGCTCCTGGCATTCATGTCCCTGCTTGTAATATCAATTCCAGAGAGCAGCCACTGGCTCTGAGGTGATGGATTGCCTCATCTGTCTTGGCAAGACCTTTCCGAAATCCACAGAATACTCCTGCAGATTTCATGAATAGGTAGCCTGTTCTCTGTTGGTTTGGAAAGTTCTTCAAGGGCTGGAAGTGGAAAGAATATTTTCTTCTTTTATTCCCATGAAAGTGCATCTTTCTTTCCAACTCCTCCTCCTTCTGTGCAATGGAACTTGAGGCTGGAGTTTGTGAAAATGAAAAGATGCTCTTTTTGCAGGTATTTTTTAGTGTGTCCTATTTGTGAGCAGGGCCCAGTTAGAGGTTTGAAGATTTTGAAATTAATGATGTTGCTCTGCTCCCTTGCACCAAATGAGGCAAGGGGAGCTCGTTTGAACAGATGCAGTTGCCCTTCTGTAGAGTTGTCTATAAGAGACTTTAGTAACAATTTGGGTTGATTATTTCAGCATTACTGTTTCAATTGACCTGCTCTGCAGAACAGAAGGAGCAGAGGGGGATGAAGTATTTAAGAACCTGATGCAGATGATTTAAGTGGCAGTGCTGTGCCTGTGCCTTTGTCTCATACTATTTACAAACTACAAACTTCTCTTATTAGTCAAAGGGGAACAATCAATTTTACAGGAATCATTATCTTTCCACCAGATATTACAAGCGTTGAAAGAGAACATTGGCACTTACAGGGTATTAACAGGCAAAAATAATTCACAGCTTCTCTGTGATAAATGTTCCCACTTGTGAAATTACAGGGAATCTGTATTCAGTTCCAGCTTGTTCCACCCCAAGGAAATACTTTGGTAATTTGGGTGGTTACTTACAATAACTCATCAAGCTGATAATAGTGTTTATTGCACCATATGTTATCACTTAAGACTTGAACTGTAACTTTTACAATTCCATTGAAGGGGAACTAGGTGAATATGGAAATCAGAGGAGCTTGGGGTTCCTTTCTTTTCTTTTAGATTCCTGAGCCTATTTCTAGGAGTCTCCAAAAATGTAAAAGGATTAGGAGAAATCCCATTAGCTGCTTTTTGCATCAAGCTGGGCTGATCTCACGTGGGCTGTTTTGTAGAGAAAGGACAGAAAAAGTGATTTAATTTTTTTTTTTTAATTTGGAGCTAATAAATAAGGCTTTTATCTCCACTGCTCATAGGCTGGAGCCCTGAGAGAAGAGACAGCTCAGTTTAGCTTCCAGCTCCATCCCAGCTTGGGCTGTAATTCCCTGCAGAACCTCAAAGAGGAAAGAAGGCAGAGTTTGCCTTCACCCAAATTCAGATTCACCCAAATGTTCAGATTTTCACTGATGGGCTTGTAGCATGATTATGCCCAGGAGTATAATTTCCAGCAATGATTCCTTGAACAAGAAGCCATACAAGTTGCTTAGTAAAAAGTGGTGTCTGTCCCAAAACTTTTCTAGCACGTGTCGTTTGAGAAGCAAATTGTGTTATCTGGCATGAAACCATTTTATTCTTTGTAACACCATTTAAAGCTGTGCCTCTGTGTCTACTTCTGATCAGGGTTTTTTGGTTCTTTATTTGGTAAAAAAATCTGTTAAAATTAAAGTTTTTCCTCACTCAATCTTTTACCGAGCACCTTTTCACCCAGGCTGTTTCTTTTTCTCTTTGGGAACATTGCAAGCAAGTCAATCCCAAGGGGAAGAGAGTGCTAATATTCAGTGGAGAAAGAAAATAATTTGAGTGTGAGCAGGAACATTTTGATTAAAAATGCAAGAATATTCAATCATTCTATCTCGCCGACCATATGTACATGAAAAGCCTATCTTCATTCTGATCATTTGGGTGCTCGTTCTCAACAGGATGATTGATTGGCAAGATTCCTATTTCTACACCTTTCATCTATCTTCAGTACTTTCATAAATGTTGAATTAAGCAGTTTTTATGGAACTTATCATAAAATGGAGTGTTCATTGAAAGTGACTGTGACAAAGTGGATTCCCTTACTCTTGAACTTGAGCAGCAACGTTGCACAATACATTTATTTCTGGCTGCTTAAAAGCACTGGGTGTTTTTTTTTTTTTTCCTTATACATCTTTCACCCTGATGAAAATTATAGACAGGGGAAGACTGAAGGGCTTTTGAGAAGAGCAAGAGTGTCTTGGAATGAAAATGTTGCTCTTTCTGCCAGCACTTGGAAAGCAAGACCGTTGACTCTGTGGAGCTGACTTCTTTCTTTTGTTCTTAGCAAGGTTTTGTTTTGGTCTGTGATTGCCTTTTTGTGGAGGTAATACCTCGAAGCCTCTGTCTGTCTTGGATTATTTCATGTCCTTGGAATGGGTACAGCCTTCTGATTCATGCAGATTTTCTCTGATTAAAAGTAAATTATGTTATATTAACTCTTGCTTTGCAAATATCCTGTATCAACACAAAACAATTGCTGATTCAAGTTTTTTTTTTATTGTTACTGGCATCAGATTTTGGGCTTTAGGAAGGGAAGATACTCCGAGGAGATTTGTAGCTGAACAGCTATTGCAGCTGACAAATTTCCTCTTGGGAGACCCTCATGAGTCTTCCCAGGTTAGGACTGGATAGGATAAATTTCCCACTCCCCCTGCAATGATGCAAATCCAGTCATGTTCAAATGCCCAGTGTTTTTGGGCATTTTTTTCCTCTGGAGGTGTCAGAGCCTCATCACATCTGCTGGTACTTCTGGTACGCTGATGTTCCATTAAGTATCTTCCAAATTGGGTTTATGGTTTTCCCAGAACGAAAAAAAAAAAAAAAGGGAGAGATGTAAATACTTGATTTATGGGAACACATGGCATTTGCAGATGTGTCAGTGTCACTGTTTCCCCCAGTAACTGAATTAAATGGCTGGAAAAGGACAATCAAGGTGGCTGTCACATGCCATTGCATGGAAGTTAGCACAACATCTGCTTTGCCTGCTGTTTCAGGAGTCACTGGTGCATGGCAGAATCGGGAGGAGAATCTCGAGCACTTTTTTTTTTCTTGTTGGTGCAGACCATGCATGGGAAATGTTTTCAGTTCTGCTGAGAGGAGCTTTTTGTGAGTTTGTGGCTGCAAGTTGAAATTTTTACCCAGTTCAGCACTAAAGTTACAAGAAGCTCAGGAAAAAAAAAAAGAGCATTTCTGTCTTTCTGTGCTCTCTCTTTTATCTTTCCATCACCTTCTCTTCAGATCTTGCCCCTGGGAGTGCCTCCATTCATGGCCCAATGAGGATTTTTTTATTCATACAGCAAATTAATTGTAGCTCTAATCACTGGCAGCAGTTGATGTTTTGCTGTTCCAATTTGGTCTTTTCCCCCAGAACCATTAGAGGAGGATGTGATATAAAGTGCTGGTTAAAAGCTCTGTGATTCATGGCCTTTCTGGAGGCAGGAGGGAAAACGAGCTGTTGGTAGCAGAACCTCCAGTTAGAAACATTTATGGGGCTTCCCTTGGGGACTATGATGGGAGAGTAAAACTTTTATACTCTCAGATGCTTGTAAGCAATTCTCCATCTGGGACTTTAGATTGGAATAGCTCCATTATTCATTTGTACCCCAGAACTCCTTGGGTAATAATCTGCATCATCTTCTAGCTGTGAGTGGCCACAGTCACACGTGCTGCTGGGGGAAGCACAAATGAAATGCTGCTTGCTGGCCTTGGAAACCACAAACTGTATTTCTTGCACTACCAGATGCTTCCTGCAGCATCTTGGGCAGTCTCTTGCTGATAAAATCGCTTTTGATGCAATTAACTCTCTGCACACATCACAAATATTTAAGTGACTCGTTATCCAGGTGATTTCTGTACCTGACTCTGCACCTGTGATCTGGGACGTGACTGAGGCGGAGGGAAGGTGTCAAACCTCATTGTCCCTGCTTTGGATGTGGAGCTCTGAAATTAAATGATGGTGTAGAAGCAGGAGCACAATTCCCACCTCCTTTTCCCAGGGTTGTGCATGAACTGGTGTGTGAAGGCAGCTGGTGTGTGCATTTTCCAGCCTGCCCTGCCTTCAGCTGGGGTTTAGCACCAGGAGAGGAGGCTCATGGAGAGTTTCAGGGCCAAATCCCGCTGCACAGAGGAATGAAAACATACTTGAAGGGGAGTTCATGGTGTTGTGCTCCATAGTTTGGGCAGCAATTCAGTGAAGGGATGGGCACAGAGCATTTTTGGCTCCAGGAGCACCAGAAATCCTGCTGTGAGTGAGTGCATCCATTGAACAGCAGGGCTGGGCACTGGGGACGAGGCGTCACTGACTGCTTAGCTCTTGGCTGGGACCTGTTGCAGCCTGGCTGGCTGTTTGCTCATTACCCCAAATTGGATTAATAGATCAACGAGCAGCTACTGGAAAAAGCAGCAGAATTCAGCGTTGGGTTTGGCAGCTCTGACCACCCCGAGGCTGCAGCCACGGGGGCAGAGGGCTGGGTGTGGCCACAAGGTCCCCAAATTATCAGCCAGGCCAAGGGGACATCAAAGAGCCACGGAGAGCCGACTCCAACAAACCAGAGACTGAGGACCCCGAGGGCTTGAGCAAAAGGAGTTTTGGGAGATTTGAATTGTGCTCAGCTTGTCAGTGCCACAATTTCTGGTTTTCTGAGGGCATTGCTGGTGACTGCACATAACGTCTGTCGCAGCAAGCGCCTCTGAATTATTCATAAGTGACTCGATTTTGCAGTCCTAGAAGATGAGTGTTTTCCCACCTAAAGCTGTCTCTCATGGGGCCTTTCCTAGTTATTAGAAGCTGTTGCTGATCACCAGTCCCAGGGTGTTATCCAGGGGCTGCTACAGCTTCTCCAGCTCCCCCAAACGCAGCACACCTCGCTGCAGCTCCCAAATTCTGTCCAGTTTCGTGTCCCTGCCCATGGCAGGGGGTGGGAACGAGATGATCTTGAAGGTCCTTTCCAAGCCAAGCCATCCTGGGATCTATTTACTGCTCTGGTGGATTGCACTGGGGCTGGAAAGCGTCCTTGAATGCACAAAAAATAAAAATTTAAAAAAGAAATTTTTTGTGTTGAACAATTGGTTTACTCCACAAGCACCGACTCAATTGAAATTTTTACTTACCTCGTGGTTGAGGAGGCATCTCTGAACCTGTTAGCGTAGGGACTGAAATTAATTTGTGAGTTTATCTTTTAATGAGTTTAGTGCAGCAACATCAAATCATTTCTCTCACAATTTAGCTCAACATTGATTCCTCATTTAGTTTAAAATTCAAAATCTTACAGGCTACACAAGAAATTAGGTTCTTAATGACTGTTTTATTCAATTATTATAGAGATACTCGTCCTATCACAGTTAATGTTCCATTGTGAAATTGGTTTGAGAGCCACTGTAAAATGTTACTTTTCTCCCCAATATCCTCATGAGTAATATCCTCATGTGACAATTTAATGAACTTTTCAACCATAGTGGATCTCCTTTGTGTGGTTCTGTTTCAGAATTTTAACCAAGATATTATTGAAATGCAGTTTAAATAGCAATTTAAAAGCTTTTTGTCTCAACAAAGATTGTTTCTTACCATGTTTTTATCACTTTTTCCAGAAATTCATTTAAAATAACCCATTCAGTGCTGCTTGTCTTAGGATACAAGTCTCCCAATTCTTTATTTCTCAAGTAGCACTAACAGAAACTTAATGGTTCTTGTTGTCTTTTTGTTGATAGATAAAATTCTCTAACAGCAATTACTTTATAGAAAACTGTTGGGTAAATCTAACAGGAGATACAGTGAAGGAAAGAATTTTCCAAGAGGGGGAGGCTTTTTAGGGTAATTTTTAGACATTGTTCCTCATGACTGACAGCTGGTGCTCAGTAGGTAGAGAGAGAACATCTCTGGACTTTCCACTGATCTGTATTTAATACAGAAAATCCAGGTGGTGCTTGAAATATAGCATTAAGTGTCACTTTGGGCAAAATGAGCAAGGAGCTGCCTCAGGTGTGGCAGTCCTGGGGTGTGAAAATGGAGCTTGGGCAGGCAGGGAAGATCAGAGGTGAACAGGAGGAAAGGTTCTTGCATCTCTATTCTTCTGTCCTTGCTCAACCAGACTAATCCTCCCTGGCTGTCCAGGTCAAGCTCTCTGCTGTGTTTGATATGAATCAGGAAATAATAATTTAACATTTTGCTATTTGGCTGCACTGCCATTTGGCTTTTATCTTTTGAAGGGAAGAAATGGTGGAGTTTCTGTTTGGTTTTTGTTCTTTTTTTGTTATATTTTGGTTTTGCCTTTTTGGTTGCTGTCTTTCCCTGCTGTTGAACATCCTGTGCAATCCACTGCGCTCTGGAGCAGCCTCTGTCTCCATTCTGTGTGCTGGAAACCTCCTGGAGATGTGTCCTGTGGGTCTGTGACCCAGCTGACAGCTTTAGCACAGCCAGTCTGCAATTAGAGACCCACAGGGCTGTTAATGGCAAATCAGGGTCAGATGGATGACTCAAAGCTACAGCAGCTTCCCAACTGATCAAGGCATTGTAGCAATCACTTGTTTGCTGAAGCAGAAGTGTTTTTCTGCTGGAATTGCAGCCATCAGAGAGAGCAGGGTGTGCACAGAGGGGCTGGGGCAGAGCAGGGCGTGTGGGGAGCCAGCACAGGGAGCTGGAGCCCAGATCTGGGAAGTGCAGGGCTGCACTGCAAAGTGATCACTGAGCCCTGCCAAAATTAGTTCTGCATCCAGCGCCTGTAGGTCTTGGTGAGGTCTGATTCTCTCAGTCTGATGCCTCAAGTTTGAGCTTTCATATTTCCAGACTCTGTACTGCATTGGTACATAACTCCAAACTTATATAAAGTGTCAGCAGCTCTCCTCACAGCTCAGGCACAC
>QUSF01000031.1:2576688-2621333 GCA_003676055.1 Chloebia gouldiae | reverse complement strand
CCAGCCCAGAACCAGCTCAGGCACACTGAACAATCCTTTTCCAGCCCCAGAACCAGCTCAGGCACTCTGAACAATCCTTTTCCAGCCCAGAACCGAGGACACCACTGCAGCTTCAGCCCAAAAAGTGCAAACAGCAGGGAATGGAGGAGAGCAGCCTGGGAGGGTGGGACTGCAGCACCTGGAGCTGGAATTGGGCACTGAACCCCAATGTGGAAATGGATCAAAACTTATAAAAGTGTGAGAGCTGATGACTCAGAGCCCATTTTGGGTGTAGCCCTGGCCAGGCTCTTGTGCTGCCCAATGAGTGTCCTGTGAAGGCCTTTTAATAAATCCCCACTTTATTCCTTTAGCTCTGCCCAGCCTCTGTTCCAGGCAGTCTCTCAAGGCATCAAGTCCTCCTCTTTAAATTTTCTCCTGTGTCCCCTTTGCCTCTTGTGCTGTTTCTGCAGTTCCTAACTTAAGGGTCAGTTCTG
The DNA here is from genome assembly GCA_003676055.1 of Chloebia gouldiae. Taxonomy (NCBI): domain Eukaryota; kingdom Metazoa; phylum Chordata; class Aves; order Passeriformes; family Passeridae; genus Chloebia; species Chloebia gouldiae. Next base: position 2,620,860 of record QUSF01000031.1, on the reverse strand, counting down.
GATCTCTGATGGGTAAAACATCTTTACTCTGATTTTGTCCTCTAGTTCTTGTCTCAAAGGCTGTGTCTGTTGCTAAAGAGGACATTGATTTACTTCCATGTAATTTGAGCCAACTTTTTATACTCCTCTCACGTGCAAAGGCTCTGCAGGTTGTCCCTTCCATCCACAGGATTCTGGCTCCAGTCCAGCTGTGCTATCCAGTGAAATGCTTTGGGGACAGAGAGTTACCAAGATAATGTGGTAGTTAGCACCAATTGAGACAAAAAAAACCATAGAAAAAAATATAAATACATGTCCTGATTGCTTTAAAATCTAAGAACTACTTTATGTTCTAGACTGGTCAAACATCTTATGGAATGTAATATTTTGATATATGTGTCTTAATCTGCCCAAATCTGTTGTTTCAAAATAATTGTTTCTGAGTTATTATTGGTTATAAAATGGAACTTGAAAACTGGTTGGGTTTTGTTTATTCTCCAGCACATTTTTCTGTCTTCTAAAATTTAAGGAAGAATTATCCAGATGGGGTTGCTAAAGAAACTCAAGTGGCTGATGCATTGACTCGAGTGCTACCCCAGGGTTTTTAAAAGCTCCCACAGTTGCAGGTAGCAGTGTTAGCTCATTGTGCTCTGACCCCATGCAAGGAGCCAGGCTTTTAAAATGGAGATCTCACTGCTGGCCCCCTGATTTCATCCATTTGGACTGGGGAGTGTCCCCTTGGCCACCAAGGTGGCTTTGACTAGGCCTACCTGTGTGGGAGTGGAGATAACAAAACTTTTTAGAACAGCTTACCTGGCAATTAATATTAAAGACTGCATGCAATTATCCCATCCTTATTTCAGAAGAAATGAATTCTCACTGTTGAAAAGCTTTTAGGAATACAATGGTAAAAATTGGCCTTTTTTTCTGTTCCATTTGCAGAATTTGGTTCATGGACAGCTTTCTTTTTCTTCTTCCTGTTTGATTTTATTTTGGATGGAAGTTGAGTGATTCTGTCCATATCTTCCTTTGTTATTTCTTTGCCATGCTTCATAGGTATCCCTTTGAAGGGAAAGATAATGCAGGAGTTGGCTACTGCCTGCAAATACCCAGCAGAAAGGTACATACATATTTGATTATGTATTTCTTCCCATCTCTACAGGGCAAAATAAAGGTAATAAATGTCAGATGTGCAAGAAAGCAGAATTCTGTTTTAAGTAGAGGTGTTGGATTTACTACTCTGGATGAGATGTGGCATAGGGAAAAGGTGAAGAAATGGTGGGAATGGCTGTGGAAGTGCAAAACATCTCCAGAGTAAACATCTGACAGATGTGATCATCAGGGAAAAGTCATGATTCTTGGTGGTTTATATCGATTTCCAAAATCTTAACACAGAACCAGCACCTGCATTTTATGAGTGCTGGGGTTGCTCCATGGGCCTGCTCCTTCTGAGCTCCTTGCAGTTTGCTTTGGGTGACCTGGCAGAGCACTGGAGAAGCTCTTTGTTTAGATTCCTGCTCCAAGTAAATCAGCTTAGTGGGAGTTCACTCTTTTGTACCCAGAGCTCTCAGGCTGGCAGAAGAGTTTAAATATGAGGTCTGAAATTAATCTGAGTGCTCTGCTCCGTATCCTGTGAAGAGTAATAAGATGCTTATAGATTTGCCAGCACCAAACATGGTACACAAGAATACAATAATCAATATGTGCTGTAGGAATACCAACTCTTTAATTTACTGCTTATTACATTGAATTGGATTACAGTCTGCTTTGTCCTTTCCTTTGCTTTAGTGCAATAACCTTTAAACCCTGGCTTATTTGTTCAAAATAAAACCTAATCTCCCTTTCTTTATTTTTTTCCCCCTCAGTAACCTGCTTTATTTTGCAGACACTTCCCATTTCTATCTCTTTGCTGGCATTTATCTGCTTGCAGATGGTTTTATTGTGGAGTATTCCCAGTTTTGAACAAAATGTGGTTTGCTATCTCAAACCCCCAGGCTCTGCTCTGTTTGCTGCGCTCCCAATTAAGTCGAGTGAGTCAATGAGAGCCTTTTCCAGAGCATCACCCAAGGAGGTTGTGCAGAAGGAAATCCTCACGGCTGCTCTGGAGAAGCAGGTGCTGCACACAGGGGTTGGGAGAGGCAGGGAGGATGGATAGTTCTGGCAGCAGATTCCTTACTTCTTCCTGCCTCTTTTCCAAGGAGCTATTCCATGCCATGCATGTCTGGAGGGCTGCAGTGAAAGATTTCTGAAAATGAGGGGGAAGCAGAGCCAGGGCCACCATGATGCCATCACCACTGTGGCAGCACAGAAAATGGTGTTTGCTTTCTGTGTTCCCATTCAGAAAGGGGAAAATGTTTTAAAAACAGTAATAAGACACCAACGAAATTGTTTTTTATAGGTATGATAGGGAGTTCTGTGGTAAGCATGTTCTGGCAAAGGGAAGGGGATGGGGATTACTGGAGTGGGGAGTGCCAGGGCTGCCCTTTTCAGCAGTAACCTCATCTTAGTTTAGCTTAACCCAAGAAAATTGCTACGGTGAATTTGCATTTTTGTCAGTGGCTCTGTTCCATGACCCATCTGCAAGTCCTGCCTTGTGTTTCTGTGCTGGAAAATGTTTCAGCTCCCTGTGATTAGGGCAGGGCTTGGACCCAGCTCCTGCCCCAGAGGAAAAAAGTTCTGCTGACTTCACTGCATGGTGCACTGAGCAAATGTAAGACTGTAGGGACTTTAATTCTGCCTTTCACATTTAACTGTGGCCTTTTCAGCCTCAGGATCCATCACTATTCACAGAGATGAAAGTGTCCCACCTCCACAACAACATCCTTCCCCATGTAGGAGTTGTTGATATTTACACTAGAAATTGCTGTAACAACTGAATTATTGTAAACAGGAGGAAGCAGATAAGAAAGCTGCCAGCCATTTATTCAGACACTTGTCAAAGGAACTACATTTTATCCCAGGATAATTGCAAAAGTAATCCCATCCTGATAGCTCTGATACTGCAGATCTTTCTGTTGAAGGGTTTGGAGCAAGGGACAGAGGATAAACTCAACTGTAATCCTCAAATTTAACAATAAACCAAGACCCCCAGGAGAATCTCTACTTCAGTTTTAGCAGACCTGGACTAATTGTCTTTCTGTTATACATGCGGGATGAACTCCATATGTCTGCTTTAGTTTGAATGGTATTTTTGGGATGCAGGTATTACGTGTTGAGGTGTGTGAGGATGTTCCTGAACTCTCTCTGGGAGGTGGAGTGAATTCCTGGCAAATACTCAGCTCTGCTGCCTGGTTTGATTTAGCATTCAGAGAGGGAAGAAGAATTGAAGACTGAAAAGTCCAACAGAAATTGCTTAGGCTTCATTTTTTTACGCTGTCTTGGCGAGGATGGTGAGAGGACTTTTACCACATGAAAGAGAAATTTGAAAGCAATGAGAGAACCCCACACTAATCTAGGGCCAGCAGCTGCAAGATCACAACAGGTTTAAGGGGAAGACAAATGTGCAGTAAGCACAGCTGAATTTGGGTCTGTTCATTGGGACTGAAGGCAGGTAAAGCCCAATTTATCTCTGCCCTGCAGTGCTGGGAGCACACTCATTTCCCAGCACCATCAATTTCCATAGGGTGGCAAGCCCTTGTCGTGTGGAGGGATTCAAGGAAGGTGTGGCCAGGAGGTGTTTGGGCTCCTGCAGAGCACTGATCAAGAGTCTGGAGCTCTTGTGCCACAATCTGCTGCTGCAGCAGATGCTGGGTCGGTGTCACAGCTCCAGGCAGGGCAGTCCCTGCTCAGGGTGGCTTTGCATCAGTTCTGGGTGACCCTGCCTTGTTTGTTTTTAGTGGGGTCTGGGGTCTGACCAAACCTGCAGTGAAATGTGGTGCTGCCCATCGAGGAGCTCTGTGGCTCTGGAGCTGGGAAGGTGCCCAGTGACAGCAGCTGATGGCCCCAGGGAACCCTCGGGGCCACCTCACTCCTGCTGCTCCTTGCCCAGGCTGAGCTGTGCCCCTGCACAGCTGAGAGCTTTCCAATAGCCTCAGTCAAAATTCCTGAACATGTCCCAGCCCAATAAGATCACATAATGAGCTGTAAGATGGGATGACTTGGATGACATTGTGCTCCTGAAGTCAGAGGAGGGATGGGAAGGAGAGGATGCTTCTGGCATCTCCTCACACACCTGCAACCCAGCCAGACCCAATCCAGCAGCACTTGAATATCTCTGAAAAATCTCCCTGCTCTGTAGTGCAGGAGAAGTCAGATGAGGGGATGGCAGGCTGGAAGGGTCTGCCAATAAAGTAGCAGGTGGGGCAATAAAGAAGAGGGGATGAGGTCAGCGTGCTGGTCCAGGGCCTGGAGAATTACCTGATGAGGAGAGAAATGAATATTTTATCACTATTCATCACCATTATGGCAGCATGAAAAGGCAAAGAAGGAAGTGGGGAGAGGTAGTAGGCTGGGCCACAAAATGTTCCTTTAGTGGGGCTGTGGGTTTGCTCTGGTGAATGTGCCTCGTGTCTCACCCAGAGAAAAGGAGCTGGCTAACGACGTGCTCTGCAGATGGATCCCTGCTGGCACAGAAACCCTTCCACAGGTGTTTGATTTTGTTTTTGTTAACGAGCCAGTCGCAGGCAGATTCAGGGAAAATGGACCACAGTTACTGTGCAGAGACAAGAGTTTCTCTGGCTGCTTGGAATCCAACTCCACCATATGTTCAGTGGGAGCCCAAGCCACGTCCTCCAGTCGGGCACCACCCCTGCATCTGCTGGGGCCAGGATGGAGCTGCACCTCCCCGTGTTCCTCAGCCCTGCACCCTCCACCTCCTGCGTGGCTTCAGCCACTGCCTCCGACGAGCCTCCCTGATTGTTTGTCTTGTCACAGACTCCTGCGGCTTTTTGTTGTTGCTTGCATCCCTTCCAGAAAACACCTCACAGCAGATGTTGGCTAATGCAGGAAGTGCTGGAGGAATACTCGTGAAAAGTAGATTTCAAGGGTTTTTTTATATATACGTACACCAGGTGCAGTTATTCAATATGAGGAGGAAGTAAAGTTGCTAGAATTGGCAAAGGCTTCAAGTCTATTTGAAATTAACTGTGAATTTTCTCTAGGAAAATGAGGGAATCAACACAGTCTGCCCACAAACCTAACAGAGGAAATGCAAGGAATGGTCCTGATGGACAATTAAGAAACATGTAGGAGCTCCATTGGATCAAGAATATATAAGCTCAGAAATCTTTGCTGAAACCATCCATGAGCCTTTAGGAGGGATATTGGTAAAAAACTCTTGTGCCTTTTGAGATCAGTTTGTGAAGAGAATGGGAAAACAAAGTGAAAAACGTAATATGAAATGAGTAGTAGGTAAAGTGTCCTCTCCCATAGCTATGGATACTTGCAGGTAGAATTGGTTAAAATTATCACAGGTGATACAGTGACACTGAATTTTTCCAACCATAATCCAGATCATGCTGAACTGCATGTTCTCTTTACAGGAACTTTTTTTGTCACAGCATCTTATTTATTGCTGGAGAGAAGACAGGGAGCCATCCTTGTTACTCACCCTGTTCTTCTCAGGTTCTCTTTTCTTTTATAAAAAAAAACTTCCTGTCTCCCCCTGCCCCACATTTTTTTTCTTTTTTTCTTCTTTTTAATTGTAGTTCTTTGCCCTTTAGAAGGAAAGGCTCTTTCTCGGTCAATTTGTCACAACTGGAAATGAAACCATGGCAATACCCTTTATCTGCAGTGTTACAGAGGCTGTTCCAGAGTTGATGGGAGTCACTCCTTGCTTCTCTTGTTATCTTCCATCCCTGACTGATTTAGAATGCAGCTAATGCCTCTCCCCGGGCTGCTGACTCACTATTAAAGTACATGCTAAACCCCACACATGCAGCTTGAGTCACAGGGGAATATATTGTCAGAAAATAGTGCTTTGATTCTTTCCTTTGCTGGTGTAAACAGGGTGAACAAATAAATCTGGGTACTTTGAAGTCACACAGTGCTCCAGGGAGAATGGAGAGGGGGTGCAGTAACAAGTCTGGGCAAACTCTTTTAAGGATGACCAAAATAACATGCTCTGAGAAATTCAAAATTCAACAGTTCTTCAACTCAGACTTTTAACTCGTTACCACCATTTTATCTTGGATCATCACAGTTTATTGTGAAAATATTGTAGTGTGGCAGTCAAGGGATGTGTGGTCTGTATTAATCATATTTATGATCATGTTGTGAACTAATACCTTAAATTTTTATGGCACAAAGTGGCATTTATGAATAATTCATTGATGATATGGCAAACTGAACTGTAGCAATTCCTTCACATGGTTTATTTGGAAGAGCTATTGACAGTAAGGAAAACAGGCACTTGAAATCCTTCTGAAAACTCTCTGGAAGTGCTGAAATGGGATGTGCAGGCTGTGCCTTGGCTGGAAGAGCTGCCTGTGGATCTAACCAGGAATAGGGAAAGGGCTTTGTCAGGCCCTGGTGCCACTCAGGGTGGGGGCAGGGTTAAAAAAAAAAGAGAGCTTATTTTCTCTCTTTTCTCTATAAACACAAATTCACATTATTTTTAGCCAGCCTGCTGACAGGAGCTTGCTTTGCCCACTCTCTGCACCGCATCTGCTGCAAACCCTGCACGGGCAGCCCTGCAGGGCAGGGGAAGGAAGCTGTGCTGGAAATCCCAGCAGATATGCTGGAAATGTGCTGGAAATGGAGGCAGAGCAGGCGCCGTCACCCTGCATTTCCCTGCCACCCGCTTCCCCCCGTGCTGAACACGCTCCAAATCCTGCCCCAGTGTTTTCCTTCTGCTTGACAGTTGTTTCCTTTATTGTGTGGCTGCTCACGAGGGAGCTGTTTCATAGGGGTTTCAAATGTGCTCCTTGTAAAATCTGCAGCTTCTCCCGTGTGCAGCAGATTGGGCGTTTTATTCCTCTCGCGCCGGTTCATTTTTCCTAAACTAAGCACTTTGCTTCAGAAGGGTGTCCTTGTAAATCTTTGTCCTTTTAAATCCAAAGGTCAATGATACTTTCTATATGCAAATTCAGTTGTTAAATGTATTGCACATTACTACTCCTGGCAGATGGGGGAAAACTGCAAATTTATCATGGTGATGGCTTCAGGAACAAAGTAAGTAATTATAGACACAGTATGACAACTAACAACAGTGTCTTTTATTCTCTAGTGTTCTCAGTAGCCTCTCAAATGAAAGAAGAGAATTGGAAGGTTACCTTAGCTATGTGCTTGAATCTAGGACTGTATTACCAGAAACTGCAGTGTATTGCCTTGATTATTACCCATTTGAATGCAATTTAACTTCTGGCCCCTTAATAAAACCCTTCCCATAGATACATTAATAAACAGAAGTTTATTTGGTGTTCAGCTTTGCTTTTGTTTCTTGTGCAGCATAAGGAGTTCTAGGCAGTTGGGAGGAGAATATTCTGCTGACAGTTTTTTTTTTTTTCCTAGTTATATTTTATGTTTGGATAATCCAGGCTAATACTCAAAAAGATGAGAACATTTGTAAAGTAGCTGCTTTGTTTTTATGAAGGTGATGGTGGCCATGAGTTCTGTGTGACCAGAGGTGTCAGCTCAGGTGTCACCAGAAGTGCAGCACTCAAAATCCAAAATGCGGGTGGCTGTAAGGAAGGGAAATGCAGGCTTGTGATCCTCTTGGTACAGGTGGGATTTTAGAAGAGCTGCTCCCAATTTCTGGGGGGACAGAGAGGGGCAGCAGAGCCAAACTGCCCATTGGGGATGTGTGATTTTTGCCTGGCCAGGCTGGATCCCCCGGCACCCCTGGGCTGGATTGGGCTGGGCTGGGCTGGGTTTGGCTGGGTTGGGTTGGGCTGGGCTGGGTTTGGCTGAGCTGGGCTGGGTTTGGTTGGGCTGAGCTGGGCTGGGCTGGGTTGGGTTGGGCTGGGCTGGGTTTGGTTTGGCTGAGCTGGGCTGGGTTTGGTTGGGCTGGGCTGAGCTGGGCTGGGCTGGGTTGGGTTGGGCTGGGCTGGGTTTGGTTTGGCTGAGCTGGGCTGGGTTTGGTTGGGCTGGGCTGAGCTGGGCTGGGTTTGGTTGGGCTGAGCTGGGCTGGGTTTGGTTGGGCTGAGCTGGGCTGGCTGCCTCCCCTGGAGCCAGCAGCAGATGCCTGGGGGCAGATCATGTTCCCATGTCTGCCATCTGCACCCTCTCAACTGAGATTTAGGCTTTGTCTATCCTGATAAACTCAACCATATTTCCTTACCAGCTTGCTGTCAGTTGCTATATATTGATCCTCAGTGAATGCAGTGATCTGCACTCCAAATGACTAATTAAATATGCCATAAATCTGCAAGAGAATGAGTGCTTCAAGCACCAGAACTCCTTTTTTGTGTAATAATAAAAAAAAATCTCGTTAAAAAGTCAGGCTCTATCCACAAGTGATTAAAACCTAGTTTGAAGTTATTTTACCAGAGACAGAACTGTATAGATTATTGCACGGTGATGTTTACAGAGCTGCAGACATTGCACAGAAATTCAGAGGTCAAAAGTCCAGTGGATAATGTCCATAAAAGAAAAAGATGTAATCAGGCTAACACCTTGTGTACCTCAGATGTCACTTCTCTGATGTTTTGGGAAAACCAAATTAATTCCCTTGGCACTGATGCTTTTGGAGAAGACATCAGTTTGTGATTTCTTGGCTGTAGATGAACAGCCCAATCCAAACAGGATTTTTTGGCCATAAACACACATGGGTGCTGTGTTACCTTGTGCTGACAGGTGCAGCAGTCACAGGGAAATATCAATGTGCTGTGGCCTGTCCTGGCACAGAGAATTCAGGTGTTTCACCTCCTCCCCTGGAAGGAGGCTCTGATAACAGATTAACCCTGCACCAGTTTAATTGTCACTGGCAAGCAAAATGCCTCGTCTCTCCCCAGACAGAGGGAAGGATTTTCAGGGGAATAAACTGATATTTGATGGCTGCAGGTTGCCGAACTCCACTGCAAGCCAGAGACTCCTTTAGTGCAGATCTAGGTCTGATTTATTGCTAAGGCGAGGTACATGGTCTGTGTCTTGTGTCTGTAGTGAGAGTTTTCTTAAAAAAACCCCAAAATACTGCTCTCATCCCATGGAGTTAGCTTGGATTCTCCTCCTCCTTTTCCTCCTCCTGAGCTCTGGCAGCAGAGTAATGTTTATCTTGACTGAAACAAAATTCAATTCTTGTGCTTAAACAGATGCTCTTACAGTGCTGACTCCCTGTCTCTTCCATGTGCATATCCATCTATAAAATGATACAGGTCATTCCAAAACTCTTGGAACATTGCTGTAAATCAGCAGGAACATTTAGGTAAACAAAATGTGTGTTTATAAGGAATAATTTAATAACCTTTATACAACTTTGCAGATAAGAAAATGGTTAAAAATTGAAATTCACTTGTTCTGCAATAGTGCAGGCCTGGAAGAACTTGTATATGGAAAAATTTGTTCAAGTTTTATTGCAGTGTAACAGTAACTACAGCAGAATTTTAGTCAAAACCAGTTGGTTTTAGTTTGCAGAGATTGTGGGCTCTGCAGACAGTTCTCAGCAAATACATTCAGAAATGTCTTTAAATAGTACAGGTAAATGAATTCTAACAAATATAATAAATTTACAGTAAATAATATAAATTATGCAAATATGCATTTGTAAGTATGTGTCAAACACAGATTTATGAGATAAATAATTAAAGCAGTTATGAATACATATTTATCTTTTTTTTTTTAATATTTGCGAAAATCCCTGATATTCTGATGAGGTTTTGGGTGTTTCCATTCCCTTCATTATACTGTGGTGATTTTAAAGGTCAGTAGAGTTGAGACCAAAATATTTCTGCTGCAATATCAGTTGTTAAAATCTGTGATCTTTTTGCTCTCCTCTTTTAGCTTGGGATCCTGGGAAAAAAAGATTTCTGTCTTTTCAGTGACATTTCAGGGCCCATTTCAGTTCATCAAAAACGTGGAATTCCCAGTGATTGGCACATTTTTGTTCCAAAATGCCACAGCTTCAGTGGGAGTTTGCTGAGTATCGACCACAGGATCGGGATTTCTAAAGCCAAACACATTCCCATAAATATTTACTGCACAGTGGAGACTCCTGGGGTGCAGGATGTGGATGCCAGCACTGCTAAATGGAAGTATCATGTCATGGAAAATGCCCTACAAATACAGAATTATAGAACCCCAGGGCTAAGGGTGGGGTTCTAGAATTGACCCAGCACCACTGAGCCATGTCCCAGGTGCCACATCCACACATTTTTTGGTCACTTCTAGGAATTTTGACTCCACAGCTGCCCTGGGAAGCTGCTCCAATGCTTGACCACCCTTTCAGTGAAGGAATTTTCCCAAATATCCAACCTAAACCTCCCTGGCACAACCTGGGGTCACTTTCTCCCACCCTGGCAGTTATTAACTGGGAGAAGAGCCCATTCTCCAAAATTTGAAGTCTTTGGGGGTTCAGAGGTTGCAGAGCTGTGAACAGGCACTTGCTGCCTACTTGGAATTCCTTTGGCCAGTGAAATAATGGTGGAAGGAAGTGTCCCATTTTATAAGTAAAATTCAGATGCTGCGCAGCTACAGCGGCTTTGATTTGAATCACAAAGATTCTCAGATGAAAAGAGAGCTTTGAAGTTTCAGGGAAATGTTAAAATTTTCTATCCTGTATCTCCACCAGCGTGACTTTGTCTGGATGTCCAGACTTAAAAGCTGTTATTGACACACACAAATCTCCTTTCAAGTGGGTGATCAGCACTGGGGCTGTGCTCTTGTGCTAAGCAGATTGGAATATTGCTTTTAAAAAATGACCATACATGAAAGGCTGTTTTCCCCCTTCAAACCCATCCTGAACAAAGTGAAGCTGTTCCATCTCATAAAGACAGATGATTGACATTATACAGTGCATGAAATTTTCCTTTTCAGAATCATGACATTTTTTAATAAAAGCGGAGATAATGCTGGGAGCTAGTAATTACACTATATCCACCCCCAACAAAAAAAGATCCATCGGGGGAAGAAATGAAACAATATGTCTTTACAGAGAATGCAATTAAGTAAAGCCAGATTAGAGGAAGCACTGAGGGTAAGCGACATGCCTTATTATCTCCAATGTGTAAATTTCATTTTCTTTTTTCCTTATAATTCTTCTTTCCCCAGCAATTTTTCCTCACTCCGTGGAGATCAACTTGCAACAGCTTCATTTTCCTATTGATCTATTTAATATTTTTTCCATTGTGCATAATAAAACACCAAACAGGATTTGCTATCAATGCCTGAGCAGCCTTTCTGTCTCAGAAAAGAAAGAGATAATATTGTTGCAAAAATGTTCTCCCTGAGGTAGATGATGACATTAACATTTTTGTTAGGGAAGGAGTGGCTCAAAATTAAATCTTGAAGTTGTCAGTGTTTATCAGAGCCACTCACAGAAGAGGAGGGGAAGGGTGAAATGGCTGAGTAAATATCATCTTCTCTGCATCTCTGAAGGCGATGCTAAAAAGGCATTAAAATAAGGATAGAAAGACTCCCCTCAGGAATATTTATCAGAGGTGCTTCATCTTGATGACAAATCTAAGACATGACGTGCATGGCAATATCTGTTGGTGTGAAGAGTTTGTTAACAGCGGGTTTGGTTTTCTAAAAGCGAGATTTTTGTCCCCGGGACAAAGAAAAACTGGGTTTGTAAAGGCAAGGATGTGTTGTAGATTAGTTCTGCACAACTGGACAAGGAAAGGAGTGGCACCATCTGCTAAACAAATCACTTGGAGGTTAGAATTCTGTGAGTGCCTTCTCCTTGGTAAAAAGGATCTTGTGTGCAAACTGGGTTTGTGTAAGTGGGGATGTGTAAGGAATGATGGTCACACCTGATTGTAGGAAAGGTGGAAGAGTCTGTCCCATTTTATTCAAAGATCTGCATGAGTGTTACCATTTTTGAGCTCTCACAAACACAAATAAGACCTTGACTATAAGCATTTGTAATTTAAAACTTATCAGTGGATCAAAACGCACTGTTGCTGAAATAATGAAATACTTTGAACTATGAATCCCTCTGAGACTGTGGCAACCTGAGCGTGGGCAATTTGTGAGCAGGAAAGGGGAAATTACTGGTTGTGAGTTCCTCCCTGATTGGTATTTGATGTTATTGTCCTTGAAAAAGTTCCTGCCCTGAAGCAGTGATGATGAAAGGTGATGACTTCTTGCCATTAACGTCCTTGTATCATAAAAATGTCTGAGTTCATGGCCATGGAGTCGATAATGGCAGCAAAACAACACCAATTTCATCCCTGCCGTGTGCTCCAATTGCTCGAGGTGCATTTCCCTGCTCCTCAGTTGGTGTAGGAATTGTTTTGGTGTAGGAATTGTTTTGGTGTAGGAATTGTTTTGGTGTGGGGAGTTGTGCTAATTACGGATGCTGCACACTGAGGCGTGCGAGTCGTGAATCTTGGCTTGGAGAGGAGAAGACAAGGCTTTATAAATGAGATTCGTTTAGGCAGCATGTCATCAAATGACCTGATAAGTAGGGCCTCATCTGGGTAATGATTAGGTTTTATGTACTATTACAAGGATTGATTTCCTAGAAAGGCAATGAGCAAAAAAAAAAAAAACCATATCTACAGCAGATTTTATCTGGCTCAGCAAATTACCTGACAAGATAGGCAGACCCAAACCAGGCTTTTAATTCCTGAAAGGGCAAGATTTTGACACCTTATCCAAAATACTCTGTGTTCTTCATTGTGGATCAGTAGATTTATTTTGAATAAGTTATTTTGAGAGGAAAATAATATCAGTTTCCACAGAAGTATCTGACTGCCCTCAGTGCCCAGCTAAAGGGATTTGTTCCCTTCTTCCTTCTTCACACTGGGACAAATGGGGAAATGGTCTTAGAGTGGCTTTGTTGAATGATTTTAGAATGCAATCTTATGCTTGTGAAAGTCAAAAATTTCACTGATAGAGAGAGATATTTTTTTTATGGTGTGGACTTTCACCTACAACCTCAGGAAAGTTTCCATGAAAGTATGAATTGAGTATTATCATAATGCAGGTACTTTGGATGTAAAAATTTATTTCAGTGTAGGAGAGGCACAGAGTTGTTACTAATCAGCTTTCACTTTCTTCAACTCCATAACAGAGTAAGCAGAAATTTCCCTGTTTTTTTTTTTTTTTTGGTTGGTTTTAATTTTTGTTCCAGAGCCAGAGAAAAACAGGCAATGACTCCTTTAAATAGACTTTGACAAAGTTTATCAACTTTTTTCTTTCATGTTGGCCCCTCCCTTACCCAAAACAATACTAAAATAACACTGTAAAAAAGATCTGAGAATCAACTACTCTCTGCACTTGAGATTAGTAAAAATAAAAGAAACACCCACAAATTTTCATTCAGCTCAAATTGGAGCAAAATGGCACATCCTTCAGATTCCCCTCTTTAATGGATGTTAATGGACAGCTGGATCTTGGTTTTGTCTTCAGAAATCCTGAAGAAAAAATTTCAGTTGGATATAAATATGAATCCCATGCAGAAAACTCCATATACCCCATCCAAATAAACAACTGGCTGCTGCATGGCTGCTCTCTGGTCCAAAAATAAAGAGTATTTTATTGAACCAGCTCCTAGAAGTCCACAGTTCCTTTTTGCATTGTTTTATTTTGGAAGATATGGATACATGAGCTCTGGGGTTTATAGATGCATAGTTGGGCTTGGCAGAATTACAAAAGGCATTATTTCAGCAGTGGAGATGTTGTGATGAATCATATTCCTAAAAACTTCTGGGCAGTCTCTTTAAACAGAAGCCAGATCTGAGGCTGGTGGTTGTCTTTCAATACATCCATGTCAATAGGAGTTAGAAATTAAATCTTACTTCTGAATTATTCCCATAGGATTGGGGACTTTTCTTTCCACTGCTGCTGACCTCTCCATCTTGCTCTCCCTCTTTCATTTCCTGCTTTTCTCCCTAAATTTACCCCACTAACAGGACTATGTGCAAGCAGGGTGATTTCCTCCCCATTTCCCACACCAGGTCTCCCTCTGTAACTGGAGTGCATCACAAGCAGCCCAGCTGTGTGACACATTTTATGGTCCTGGGCATCCCCCCTGCAGGCAGAGGGATTTCCCGTCACACTCGGGATTCCTGAGCAGTTTTATGGGATTTTTCTGGCTGCTGAGGCTGTGGAATGTGCTGACACAGAAGGAAGCTCCCTGTTGTGAGTGCTTTCCCTCAGCTACTGGTGTTGATTTCAATCCTCCCAGCAGGAAGGAAACCCTGAGGGATGAAAACAGGATTGTGCTCCCTGGGCTACAGAGGTGGGGTAATGGTTTCAACTCTGGGGCTGGAGGAAAAGGGGGAGCAAAGTTTTAGGCTTGAAAATCATTGTGTGATTTTTTTTAATTTATTTATTTATTTATTGTTTAATTTTTTTTTTATTCTATCCCATGATTTGAACTCTTTTGTGGTAGTGAGGGCCATTTCTGTTAAATTAATTAACATTTTATCCATGTTAAAAGCCTTAATTCAGTAAATACAAATTGAAATGGTTGGTAATGAAGCTTTTCAAAAGCTCCAGAATAGGAGCTCAGTGCCTGAATTTCTCTTTCTCTTGGATTCAGTATTGATTTGCTATCTCATTTGCCTCAGTTCAACTTGAGTTCTAGAAAGGCTGCCTTGTGTTATGATAGCGTTCTTTTGCCTCTTTTTATTTTTTTTCCTTGCAAAAAGCTGAAACAAGCATGATTAATTTGAAAGGATGAGATTTATTTCAACTTAGCAGATGTATTTGAGACCACTTGTAAAACAACTTCGAAGCCTTGAACATAAATGGCTGTTACAAAGATTCTTTGTATTTAAAATAGGAGCCTAGACAGATATTAATAATGAAAAAGGCCAATAAATGACCTTTTCTTCACTTTTATAGAGTAAATGCAGTATTGAATTTTTCATCTGTTGTTTTCTTTTGAAATGTGAAAGATCACAAGAATGAAAGCAGGTGAATTAGATTGTATTCTCCACAGACACAACCTTGATGCTGTAGCAGTGTTTGGATACAAAAGAATTATTTTTTCATTTATTCTGTATATTTTCTTGATCTCCATGCAGTATTACTGTTCCACATTTTCATGATCTAATTTTATTCATTTTTACAAATTTAATAGCATTTCTTTTGTTGTTTTCTCTGAGCTTTTTGTGTTGTTACACTTCAGCTCTGAGCAAGTTTATTTCTCTGGTAGTCAATGGGGCACTATTCTCTGAAATAAATCAGGACAACCCTGAGCCACCCTAGAAGAGAAATAAGTTTATGGCTAGCAAAGAATGGCTTCTATTATGTCATCACTTTATAGTTAAAAATCCTAACTCTGCATTAGGAGTGGTTGCCAGTGAAGTGTCAGCACTGGGAGATGCAGGCTGGGATCCTGGGCAGGATGAGAGGGAACAGGCAGAAGGGACAAGGATTTGCCTGGGTCAAACCCCAGATTGCTTTGGCTTGGAAGAGACTTTAAATCCCACCCAGTGCCACCCCTGCCATGGCAGGGACACCTTCCACCATCCCAGGCTGCTCCCAGCCCTGTCCAGCCTGGCCTTGGACACTTCCAGGGATCCAGGGGCAGCCCCAGCTGCTCTGGGCACCTGTGCCAGGCCTGCCCACCCTCACTCCAAGCAATTTCTTCCTTAAATCTCATTTGAATCTCCCTTCTTTTAGATATCCACGGGGCTCCTTTTGGTCAGGCAGCTTTACACTTCCCTGAATTGTTGGCCTTGGTGATTTATTTCTGGAAGTGGCGTTGTTGCTGTTGTTCCCAAACCCCCTGGAGCAGCCCTGGGAGCTGCCCCTGCCAGCAGGAGCTCATCTCTGAGGCAGCTGCTCAGGAGGAATGAATGCAGAGGAGGAGCAGCACAGCCCCTGGTGCTTTGGCTAATGAAACCTTTTATATCCTTGTGGGGTAGGCTGAAGTAAAAAACAGAGTTTGGGGGGAACAAACCCTTGCCAGGGGATGGGGCTGTGGCCCTGCAGGCTCTGGGGTGCTGCAGGCTGGGAAACAGAACCTTGGGGTGTCTGACTGTGCCCCCACATCACATCTGCTGCAGTTTCAAGCCTTGCATAGGGGATCCAGAGGCCAGGTCAAGGAGCTGATGGGACTTCTGTCAGTCAGGGTGAGAAATCAAAGCATTTCCAGTGGTGGTTTCGTGTTGGCGCAGGCTGAGTTGTCCAAAGCTTAAATTTGTTCTCTCTCTGGGGCAATTCAGGGGAAGGAGTTGTCTTAAAAATGCCCCATCCATGCAGAAATAAACCCTCCCTGCTGGTGGGGCCCCTTTGAGAGAGTGGGGCATGACCTGAGCCCAGCCAGCTCTGCTTTCCAGGACTGAGAGGCTCATACATGAAATATTAATGGGATTTCCCCCAGCACACAGCAGAGTAACTCTGACTCTGTTCTAACTCTTTCCATAGTGCTTCCCTTAGCTTTTAGCTCTTTTCATGGCTTTGAGACATTAAATTCTCATCAGCATTGCTTTTATATCCTGACACGTCTGAGCTTGGCCATTCCTGTGGGATGCTCAGTAGGTGAGGAGCTGGGATGTCCTCGCTGAGAGGTGTTGAAGAGAAACAGAGCCCCAGAGAGTGACTGTGCATGAAACCTGAGGGGAAAGATCCTCCTGAAAGAGGACATGCAGAGCCTGCCCGTGCCTGGAGGGCTGAAACCTTCTGTAGGATAAGGAATTAACCAGATCTTGTGCCTGTGATGTGCTGAAGGGCTGCACTGGGAACTGGTGCTGATTGCCCTGCCCCTCCTGCAAGCCAACAGTGCAAATCCCTGCCAGATTTATTAGTTAACATATTTATTGATTGATTGATTGATTTTAAAGGTTCAGCTCCTGAACAACAGGAGCATTGTGATCCATGTTTAGGAATGCAGTGCAGTGCACAACGATAGCCCCAGGAGCAACATCTCAGCCTGGAGAGCTGGGCTTGGGCAGAGCACTGATGCTGCAGGAGGTGTCAGCATCACTGCAGGAATGTACAATAGCATGAGGGGACAATTTCTTGTTTATTTGAAATTTAAACCTTGTGTCTGTAATGGTGTCTGGGTTGGGGAAGTGGAAAGTAGCAGAGAAATTTAACAGGAAAAATGTCAGAGAAGCAACAGAGCCTTCAGGTCTTGTGCCTCTTGTAGGACTTGCTTGGCTCTCAGATGGGTGTGAGGGACTCTGCACTTGATTTATTCTGCACTCAAAGGAAAAAAAAGCCTCTAGTCGTGGATGGGAAAAGCCTTAGAAATATATACAACCTCAATAACAGATGCAAAGTACTTATTGCAGTTGCATATGCATGTTCATGAATCCAAACCCAAATGAAGCCAATGAAATTATTCCCTACGCTTTTGGTTTTTTAATTTTGGTTGATTTTTTTTCCATACCTAAGACTACATAGCTGCTTCCCAAATTTTAATGGATGGATTCCAGTATCTCTGTTTACAGAAGCTGATTACATTCCCTGCTGCAAGCTCCACTGTCAGGAATAAGTCTGCAGAGACCAGCATTTGCAAATTTATTGCCTCTCTTTTTATTTGTAGGTAAAATATTCTCCAGTGATTCATCTCATCACTGGAGAATGCTTTTCCAAACAAATTGCATTGCTTCCTAAAATTTAATTCCTGTTTCATATTCCTATTGTTTGCTTAGTTTATATCCTTTATCAAATGGCTTTGGGCAGGTTTCTTACAGTTTTATTCTATGATGGCTCTGATATCACTCCTGCATTTCCATCAGGGTGAGTGTTTTGCATTTCCTGTGCTTCTCTGTGGGTTGAATCCAAGGATGGGGTTCCATGTGCTGTCATGCACATGGCATTTGTTGGAAGATGCTCTCAGAAAGCCAAGACTTGAACATTGCAAGTGGTGCTGAGATGTAAGCAGGGTCGATAGATCTGGTTTTGTGCTAAACCTCGCCCCCAGCACAACTTGAACTCATTGAAATTCAGCTGATTCAGCTCATTTACAGCATCTGGGAGATGCTGGAAGACAAGAGGTTTCCTCTTAAAAGTTGTGGTTTTATTTGTATTACTGTGGTATTTGGAGTTCCAGTCACAGGCCTTGCGTTCAAAGAGAGACCAAAATAGACCTTCTTGCTTCAGAAAGTTTGAAGTTTTTTATCAGAAGACAGGAGAGTGTACAGATTACAGTGCACAAGAGGCCCTATGAAGTAATTCCAGTCAGCATGAGCTCTGCAGCTTCACAGCTGTGAAGTATTTTAATGAAAGCTCTGTATGCACACAGATATGTTGTGCTTAGAGAATGGCTTTTGTTTCTTTACAACTTAAACCAGACTTCTTCCTTGAAAAGGAGGTAGATTTTTTTAAAAAAATCATTAATGTTGGGGTTATTAATTTGAAAGGAGAGCTCATGTCTCATGGTTGCACTTAAAATTTCTCTAGTCAAGAAATAAAGTGTTTCTATTGCATTATGCTTTATCAAATCTCCATTTTATGTGATTAGGAATGCTGTGCAGGACTCTGAATATCAGCAAAGTACTGTTGTGATATTTATCCTGGGGTAACAGCCCAAACCTGCTGCTGGAGTGTAGCCCAGAGGTGGGGGAGGCTCAGCCCTGCAGCAGCCTCAGCTCTGTGCTGGCACAGCCCTGCGAGCAGCTCCAAGAGTTTGCCTGTCCCAGGTGAAGCCCTCCTCCCCCTGCCATCAGAAATAAATTGCCAGACCCCATAGAGAACTCCTAGCACCTCAGTGGAAAAACAAAACTCTCCATTGTCCATTAGTTCCTACTGCTTTGAACTTTAAAAAAGATGTAAGCAAGTCCATCCCGGTGATAAACGGCCTCGTGCCTGCTTTTATGATGACCGAATTATTGGAGGAGAACAAAGTGCTGGGAGGATTCCCAGCAGACCTTGTCCAAACCTCTGCCCTTCTGTTTTCCTGTGGTACTGAGCTATTTGCTGTGGGTGGGAGCTGCCCCTCCTAATTAAAAACTATGAGTAGAAGCACTGCTGTTATTTCAGAATATGGGAAAAGTTTGTTTTTGTTTTTTTTTTCATGAAGCCAAGACCTTCTTTTAATTGAAAGGATTGGATAATGATTTGCAGAAGTATTCAAGAATTCATTGAGAATATATTGCCCAGGTCTTGTGGAAAGGTTAGTGTACATAAAACACATTAATGCCCCCTGTGTTTATTTGGCTCTCTGTACCAGGATTAGTCCCATTAGCTCTGGTTAGGTAAGTGGGAAAGCATATGGAGAATCAGTGTCTCAGCTGGAATCAAATGAGTTTATGAGTGTTTGTAGTCTCAGCAATGGGACCTGACTTCCAGTTTTGCTGTGCCTTATTTACACTGTCCCATCTGTAAAGAGAAAGCAGAGACAGAGAGGGAGCCTTTGCCTGTCTATGGTACAGCTGCTGTGAGTTCCTGCTGCTGTCCCCTGGACCCTGAGTTGGAGTTGGCTGTTGGGAATGTTTGTGGTGAGTTAAAAACTTTCATGACTCTGACCAAAAAGAGAAAAAAAAATCTTTAAGCTCCTAGCAGCCAATATTGTCTCTCTTTCCTCCATTCACTTAATGCTGCAAGATAAAAGTGTGCTTTAACAGCAGCATTAGCATACTCCTCCACGCTCTGTTATCTCATACATAATCAATCCACTTAGGCACCAATAGCAGAAATGAAAAAGCAAAAGCTTTGACTTCAGTGAGCGCCAGCCCCAGCTGTAATCACATCAAGGCAGTGATTTGTGCCAATAATGGTATTCCCCACCTTGCCCAGAGCAAACTCCCTTCACTTGGAATCACACTCTCCCTGCTCCACCAGCAGTAATTGAATGTCCAAATGTTTTGTCAGCAGTACAAAGAGACTGACTGGAAAGGGCTGGGAGTGCTTCCCCCTCGGATGGAACTTCCTCAGCCAACAGAAAAATGAACCCAAACCACAACCCCCACCCCTCCTGGACGTGCAGCTGCTGTGCCACAGAGACAAAAGCAGGCTTGGGGGACGTTGTGCCTCTTGGCAGGACATCACTGGGAGGACACAACTGTCTGGGGACCCCAGCCAGCATTATGACATTTCCTTTCACTGGGAGCATCTGCTCTCGAGGTGGTACCCAGCTTGCCTGTGTTGTTTTCTGTGTGACTTGGAGTGGCTCAGCAGATTCTTGGAATCTGAGCCAAGTTTTTCGAAGTTTAAATCAGATAAGTTAAGAGTCCAAGGCTTGACATCAATTTCCCATGCAACACCTTTGATATTATTATGCTTGCTGGAGTGTGGAATGGCAGTGGGAGAAAAGGGCTCTGCATATTTTCATTGTTACTGGAGTTAAGCTGAACAGAGAGGGTCCAAAATGTCTTTTCTAGGATTACTTCTAAGAAGAAAAGCCTGAAATGAACAAAATTGGTAGCTGTTTACAGCTTTTCAAGTTATTATGGTCATTTTGATGCCTAAGAAAATGGTGATGTTGTTTATTCACAGCATTTGTCTTCAAGTATTCATGTTTTTTGATGAGATATCCTGATGGGGAACTAATACTCTTATGAGGAGCTATTTAAAACCTCAAGAATAACTAGAAGTTGAGCCCCACAGTACAGATGTGTTGCTACACTTCAGTGGGAATAGGAAATGGCTCCAAGGATCTTTATTGTGATCCAGCTGGAAGCAAGCCAGTGATTTGTGTGCTGGGTAATTGAACCTGCCAGTCACAGCATCCAAACCAGGGTGCCTGACCCAGATGCAGCTCTGGTCTTGGTGGGGTGGAGAAGGTTCTGTATTCTGAGGAGTTTTTGAGCTAATGAAGCCCTTACCTAAGCATTTTGCTTTGCAGCTCTTCTTTTCCGTGGGAAATGCATTTCTCAAAAATTACACTGCAGCATCCATGCTCCAAGATCTGTTGGGGATGAAAAGATGCTGGGATGTTTGTGCTTCCAGGTGCAGGAGCTCTTTGCTGTCTGACAAGAAGCTGGGAAAAGGGGGGAACAGAAGGATGCTGATAGCACCCTGCTATTCATTCATTCTGTGTTCTTGTGAGATTGTCTCCAAGGAGGAAGGAGCTGCAGGAAGGCCAAAGGACTGATCTGTTACTGCCCTCCTCATGCTGCCATCTGTTGCTGTCTTTTTCCAGCATGAAAGGGAAGCATTCACAGTCCTTTTTCCATATAAAAACTGCACTACACCTACCAAGAGAATAATTCAGGTGTCTGGATACGCTGCCTGCATGCTGCAGAGTGAGACCACTCTGCAAACAAAGCAGGCAGAACTCTCCTGCTTGAGGTGCAAGATGAAACCACTCCTGGGGTTTGTACTGGAATGAAAATTTGGATAAGAAATCACAGCTACTGCTAATTCTAGATAGTTTCTCAATAATGTATTGAGGAGAGAGCCATGGGGCATGAGGCATTTTACATAAAGGAGAATTTATCGTGTCTTATTGCTGATGCTGTCATGCCTGCTCTGTGTCCAATTGCTTCTGGCACAGTGGTGCCTCAGAGTCCCTGCAATGCTCCTGTTTGTCCTGGCACAGGAGTCACTTGGTGTTGCTTATCTCCCTTGGATCTGTGTTCTGAGCTGCCCTGGCCTCGTTTGCAGGTAGAGCTGCTAATTGCAGAGAAGTCCTTCAGGGCTGGTTTGATTTCAGTTGTGCTCACCCCAGCCCTTCTTAATTTTTCAAGGCAAACAAAGAACAGGGGCTGAAAGTATTTTACATTTATTCATTACACTTGTTAATCTAAATGGCATTAGGGAAGTGCTTCATCTGATGTTGCTCTCCTTGTGGTAGAGCAGCTTCCATGTGTGCTTTTGGCAGGCAAAGCTGCTCCAGCTACCAGGAAAACTGCAGGTGCTATCAGAGAATGTTTTTATGCAACTGTTGACTGATATCCAGGGGTTTCATGCAGAGATCCTTCCCTGTGCACCATGTGGTTGTGGCTCTGATGGAGAGAGCACTGCCAGGGGTGAGAGGCAGAAGGGAGAAGGTTCTGTGTTTATTGTACACCCTCATCCTCACTTCAGCACTCAGCAGGGCCACAGAGGGGGCACTGGCCTAAAGAAAATCTTCAGAACAGTCATTAAATGGTGAGGTGGGTGTTCTCTCCAGCCTGCATCTCCCTACAATTTAACAACAGCCTTTTCCAGGGATCTCCTCTTCTCCTTGGTGCCCGTTGTGTTGAAAATGAGCAATGTTTTTGTGCAACAATAAAACCAAGTGTAGGACTGAACAACAACATTGGCAAGTAGCACTGCTGGATGTGGAACTCCTGAATAAAGCCTCACATGTTATCATGGGGATGGAAAACAGGGAAGGAGCTGTTTGCCTGCCACAGGTCTTTGTCCTTCCCAAGCAGAATGGATTTTGCCCAGCAGGAGACAGGGAGTGCAGCATCCAGGCATGAGGGCAGGCTGCAAAAACTCCAGCTGCCTCTGGCCACAGCACCCAAAGACACAATAGCTGCTCCTATGAGTTTTAATTTAGTTTGTTCATATTTGAACGAGGTTATGTGGTAGCTCCTAACACTTCAAATCTCGCCATTGTGTGAAATGCCCAAGTTCCTGAGCTGGGGTTGAAACTGGGGGCATGGGGAGAGCACAGCTGCATTTGGCACTGCTCTCCTGGTAGAATCCTTGGAAAATACAGTGTGGCTGGACAGGCAGAAAGGGACCTGGGGATGCTGGTTGACAGCCAGCAGTGTGCCTTGGTGGCCAAGAAGGCCAATGGCTCCTGGCCAGTGTGAGGAATGGTGTGGCCAGCAGGAGCAGGGAGGTCATTGTCCCCCTGTACTCGGTGCTGCTGAGGGCACACCTCGAGTGCTGCATCCAGTTCTGGCCCCTCAGTTTGGGAAGGAACTTGAGATGCTTGAGCTCATCCAGAGGAGGCAATGAGGCTGGAGAGGGGCTGGGAACACAAACCCTGTGAGGAACGTTTGAAGGAGCTGGGTTGTTCAGCCTGGAGAAGAGGAGGCTCAGGGGTGACTTATTGCTCTCCACAACTCCTGAAGGGAGGTTTAGACAGGTTGGGTCGGTCTCTTCCCCTGGGCAGCACTGACAGAACCAGAGGACACAGCCTCAGCTACGGCAGGGAAGGTGCAGGTTGGATATTAGGAAAAAAATTTTCACCAAAAGAATAATAAAGTACTGGAATTGTCTTCCCAGGGAGGTGGTGGAATCACCATCTCTGGATGTGTTTAAAAAAGACTGGACATGGCTCTTGGTGCTATGGTCTAGTTGAGGTGTCAGGGCACAGGTTGGACTTGATGATCTTAGAGGTCTCTTCCAACCTCATTATTGTGTGATTCTGTGAAAATCAGCCTTCAGGACGGCTCATGGCTGTGAGACAGCTCAGGCTGTAGCAAGCAGGCTGTGCTGGAGCAGCCCCTGTGTCTGAGCTGGTGGGTGGGCTCAGGGCAGGGGGAGCCCCTCCGCCTTCCCTGCTGAGAGCCTCGCCCTGGGACCCCCTGCTTCTGCTGCTTTGGACAGGTGAGAGGTTTCCAGAATGATCCTGCACAAGGCCAGGTTGGACAGGGCTTGGGGAAGGGGTCCCTGCCCATGGCAGGGGGCTGGAGCTGTAGGTTCCTTAATGTCCTTTCCAACACAAACCATTCTGGGATTCTATGGCTGCTTTTTATCAGTCTGTGCCAACCAGATGTGACAAGAATTGCATAATAAATATGATGACAACAGCTCCATGGACAAGTGGCCATCACCTGATCTGCCCATAATTTCTTTACAACACTTATGCCCTGGGTTTTGCATACATTTTGTAATCAGATAATAATTTGAGCTCTACAAAGCTGATTCTGATAT
The DNA here is from genome assembly GCA_003676055.1 of Chloebia gouldiae. Lineage (NCBI taxonomy): Eukaryota > Metazoa > Chordata > Aves > Passeriformes > Passeridae > Chloebia > Chloebia gouldiae. The sequence continues at coordinate 2,597,124 of QUSF01000031.1, read as the reverse complement.
ACCTGAAGAGTCTGGCAGTTTTTGATTTCCTACAGCATTAAACCATAGAAACAAATTGGTGTTTAATGTAGATTTTAGTTTTATTAGCTTCCTTCCACACTTCAAGAAACAAGTGTATCTACCATAAATCAGGAATTTGAGACCTAAAATATATCTGTTCTCTGGTGACACGAATGAAATAAAAGACAATTTCTTGCAAAGTCGAGCTGGTAGAAAATGAGGGAAATAAATGTGAGGATCTTCAAGTCTGTGGGAAAGGTTCACAGCATTAATGATGCTGTTGGTATCCCCCTTTCCACTGCAGCAGTTAAACGTTGTCTGTGCTCTCCATCCCAAAGGGTTTCCAGGGGTGGAGCTTTCTGTACCAATGATAACATCGTTCATCTTCCTGATTTTTGGGAAAAGTTGAGCAAAAAACCTTTGTGCAACCTCCCCGGACTGGTATCATTAATCAGTGATCATTTCAAGATATTCATTAAATTTTGCCTAGAAAACAAACTTCAAGGCAGTTTTTGCACCAATGTAATAAGTGTTTTGCCAGATCTTCAGCCTTAGATGAAAAAAAAAGGGCTTATGAATGCCTCTATTATCTGTATCATCTGTTATGGAAATCTGGAGATGCTTTTCCTGTTTAGTTTAGATATTTGCTGGGTTTTTTTCCCGTACTCCAGTTGCATGTCATAAAAAAAAGCTCTTTGTGTTGTTTATTCAGAGTTTCTAAAAACACTTTAATGATGTGAATAGAGAGGGGGTTTTAAGGAAATGCAGAGTTCACAGTTAAACAATCCCACTGAAGTCTCTTTGGTGCTATTAGAGAGGAACTGCTGTTCATTTTAATGGTGTTCACCAAGCTAACAAACCTGGCTTTCTTCTAAAGCAAGTCGTGGCAGCACTTTTTGTCAGCCAAGCCTCCAAAGGCCTTTAGAGATCTGTTTGAATTCAATTATTTTCTTCTGGATTAGGAAGAACTAACACCCAATAGCTCAGAGGCCTCAGAGGTTGTTTCAAACAGAATTTTATTTGTTTTCTAGGTGTTTGTCCAGTTTGTCCTGGATAAAATAGATACTCCAGCTTAAAAAAAATAAAGGCAGAAACTTGAGAAATGGGGAAAACCAGGGGTGAGGGTGATGTTTCTGTTCTCCCACCCTGTTCCCTGATGGTGCATCTCCATCCTCCATGGAAACTGAGGCACAGAGGGACAGCAGTGCATTGCAGAACCATTTTATCCAGTCTGTTTTATCCAGGTTTCTGGCAGCTGGGAAGGTGTTCATTGGAGCCTAACGTTTCTCTGCTCCTCGGGTGACTCTCCTCAGGCTGACTCAATGTGTTGTTAGGTAGACATTGAGCTGCACTCAATGTCAGCAAAAAAGCCAGGCAGGAAGGGAGGGTGGTGTGGGTTGTTTTTTACCTTTGGGAAGCCCTATACATGAGCTACTTCAGGATAACTTATATTAAAAAGCAAATTAGCTGTGCTGAGAAGTGAACAGGAGCCTCAGCCTGGGCTGGAACTCAGCATTTCCCCCAAGGACAGGGGCAGGTCTGGAGCAGGGGTGAAACTCTTCAGCACTGGGATTTATCTGGGGAGCTTTGGTGCACAGGAGCAACCAGGTGCCCTGGTTTTGGTCTTTAATCTCCTGCTTTTCTTCTTGAACATCAGCTTCTCTGCATGCGTTGGAAGTGCTTCCACCAGGGCTGAATTGGCCAGTGCAGGCTCCCTGACACTCCTAATTAGATCTAAATTAGCGTGGCTGTGATTTAGCACTCTGCTCCCTCTCAGTGGCTGCCTATTGATTTACTGGATTTGATTCTGCAGCTCCTCACTCAGACTCTGCAGTGGGCGAGGAGCAGCACTGGGAATCACCACCTGGAAACCAAGCAGTGTCCAAGGGGGCCTTTTTTGGCTGTTCAGGTTTTGCCCTAGTCCAAAAGGGACCAGAAAAGCCCTTGTGGAGATCTTTGGACAATCCCCACACGTGCCATGGTTGGCTTATGTTGCACAGCTTTTTGTAAATGCAAAACCTCTGGGTTCCTTGAAGCAAGGCCAGAACTCTGAGCAGGCTCTGGGGCTGGGGGATCACACTGGGAACAGCTCCTGATGTACTGTCCCAGCAGCTGGGGATGAGGGGCATGCAGCCCCTGAGACCTGCCAAGAACCCTTTTCCTGGGGGTGTGACAGAGCAGTGAGTGTCCCCCGAGGCAGTGGGGACAGCAGTTTAGCTGTGAGACTGAATTAGACCTGGTTTAGTGGTGAATTAGAGCTGGCAGTGCTGGGTTAATGCTGGACTCAACCAAAGGATTCTGTGATTCACTGACCAGGACAGCAGAGTTTGTGCTTTGTGCTGTGGGCCCAAAGCAGACTCAAATCCTCTGTTTGGTGGCACAAGTGTCATTCTGCACGGTGGTGGCACCTCACAGCAAGCCACAGGTCTGGCTTCAAGCCCTGCTAGCCCCGAAACAGCCCCTCAGACACCAAAGGTCCCTGGTGCACATTCTCAAGGGATCATTTTTCTTCTAACAAGATTTACTCCCCACAGAATGAAGCTGGGTATTTCTCATTACTGGGAAATGACTGCTGTGTTCGGGATGAATCATCTTGGCTGTTATCTGACAGCTGCCAATCATTTATTTGTCCTTGTTCACATCAAGTAGAGAGGGAGCCAAGGCAGTGATTTGTCTCTTTCAAAAGAGGAAATGTCTGCCTGAACCTCATTTCCCTCAGAGCCGGGGGCTGCTGGGAGTGATCATCCCAAGGAGGCTGGGGGAGCATTTGGGTCCCTCTTCCCCAAACTCAAAGCAATTTGTATCCCTCATCTATTTTACTCAATTTTACATGTTCAAATCTCAGCCCATGGAACCGAGGGGAGGAAGGGCAGGTTACAGGAGTGACAGAGCTGCTGGGACTCTGAATGGTCTGAAAGATGCATTAGAATGTTGAGGATTTCCCTTAATTTATCACAGTCCCCCTCATACTGTTTGCTCAGGGTAATTAAGGTTGTGATTATTCAATCAGTCTCATGGCAGCTTTCTTCTTTTGCAGAATAAAATTGATGGGAGGGTTTTTCTTGTCTTCAGGAGAAAAAAAAAAAAGGTTGGATACAGCATGTCATATTGATTCCATAATGCATGGTTTGCCTCGTAGTCATTTTTCCCCCCCTTGATCTCCAGTACATGCTGCAAGGTTCTGATGTCAGTAAAATTGGCTGTCTGTCATAAAAGAGTTATTAGAGGGGGCAAAAAAAGTAATTTTCTGATAATAAGATTAATTTTTAATGGAGAAAAGAAAATGGAGTCATGGGTAACAACATAGGACATTTTTTGGGGGGAAAAAATCTGTACAAAAATATTTAATAATAAATAACAGTATAAAGAGGTACATAGGCTACTTCTCAGAGAGAGCAAATTCACTGAAATTATGTGTGGCAGGAGGGAAGGGGGATTGCACAGCCAGAAACCCACCTGAGCATCACCCAGTGAATCGAATTTTCTCTTCCATCTCATTGCATTGACATTTCTGGAAGTGCCTTTCCAATAGCCAGGAAGGAAATCTCGGGGCGTTTAATGGCAGCAAACCAGAGTTGGGAGTTTTGTAGCGCGAGTCGGGGCTTTGACAAACATCAGCTTTATTTATAAATGGTTCTCTGGGACAATAATGATGGCCCCTGCTTGGAAAAGTGTCTGAAATTGCCGGGATGTGCAGTGGTGAGCAATGCAGAGCACAGCGTTTTCTGCAAGATCCTTCTCCAGATAAAGCTGCGGCAGACAATGGATCACTGCGGCGCTTCCCCGGAGAGCCCGGGATTTGCTCTCTAATCTCTTCCTCCAGGACTATTTTCTAGATGCTTCCTCACAAAATAGATTAATAAGTCCACAGCAGAGCTGCCTTTTGTGCCTCTGTCCCGTATTCAAAATACATTCGCTGACATGGGTGAGAAAATTGGAGTTAAATCATCCCCGTGCTACCATTCAGATTACTGCTGCATTTTGGGCATTTTTAAAGCATCCCTCCTGTTCTTCCCTCCTCATCCATGCTGGAAGGGTTTTTTTTGTTAAACTAAGGTTTTGCAATCTGTCTCAGGGCTTTAGAAAGCTGTAGATTACTTGCTGCTGGGATGTGAAGGCTGTGGCTGCAGAAGGAATTGCTTTTTTTAGGCGAACACAAATCCTGGCCCTGTTTTCTGTTCTTTGTAGGAATTGTGTACAATAGACAGAAGCAGGGAGAGGAGCTCAGCATGTCAGAAAGGTGACAGCGAAGGCAGCCGAAATGCAAATGGATGGGAAGAAATGGAAGTGAGATGCCCAAAATCCCGCTGAGAGATCAAACAGGGACTGAAGCGGGCATGAGAAAGTGAAGTTTAGCCACAGAACAAACAAACTGATTGGCAACAAGGCATTGCTTGGAAACACAAAGAAAATAACCCAGCCAAGAGCAGCGAGCCCCGATTCAGTGAAAGGCTCTTAAGGGCTGCTTTTTGCCTGAATGAGAGGGGAAGTTGTCAAGTGGCTGCGTGGGTGGCTGGAGCTGGTGTGAAATGGTCCCTGCTGGCTGGAGCAGATAGAGGAAATTATTGATGTTGTTTTGGTCTGCGGAGCTGGCAGAAATTCCTTTCCCCGTGAGATGCATCTCTGAGTGAAAGGTGATTTCTCTCTCTCTCTAGGGCAGTGCTCTGTGTGTTTTGTGGGGTGGGTGAGGGGGCTGACTTTGCACAGGGGTCGTGTAAATACGGAGTGTGGCTGAAATTCAGGCATCCATCATTCCATCCATCATGCACGTCCTGCAGACTGCTCCAGGAGAATCCAAACCCGTTCCAAGTCCTTAGCTTGGGTAGGGGATGCTGCTGCTGTGTTGATTGAGATATGGCTGGGCTGACACTTGGAATGGAAATTAATTCCTTATCTCTCCCCACTGACTCCTTACAGAATTCCCAGTCCAGCCCCCTGGACTAGGGTGTGTGTGGAAGTGGGTACCACCAGACAGAGAACTTTGCATTTGAGAAGTGTTTGCATATAAGGAGAAGACTTCTGTTTGAACAAATGTCTTTGATCACTTGCTTGGAGTTGTGTTTGCATCTTCCTTGGCACTCCCCAGCCCGTCCTGTCCACAGGCAGCTTCCCCCCTGTCTTCCAAAGGTGTTTGAGGCTGTAAGAAATGCAAAATGAAGTAAATCTGAGGCAAACAAAATAATAAAGTTTGGTGTTACCCACACCACGTTATCATTCACTTAGGGGAGGCTGAAGAATGATGTGGAAGTAGTTAATTTTAAAAATAATTAAAAAGTCCTGAGGGAGGAAAAAGTGAGATTAACTCCTTTCCTTTAAAGAAGGAGGGGAGCTGCATAATCATTCTTTAAATGTAGGTCCCTCTTTATACTCTTGCTTACTGTGAACTTTCTTCTGAAGGCTGTCTTTGGGCTAAAAAGAGAATTTTTGCTTCTGTGCTACTTCACTGCACAGATTCTGAAAGACCTTTATAGCTTCCTTGAGCACAAAATATCAGAAGTTTTTATTAATAGAAACATTTGGGAGCATCCAGCAAGTATAGATCTTGTATTGAAACACTTTTAGAATGATATCTTTACTATTTCTGTGCCTGGTAATGAAATTCCAAATGGACTGAAGCACTTCAAAGCTTGTAGTGCATCCCCCTGGATGCTGCAGTTTTGCTCAGAGATGTCTCTAAATCCAGTGGCCTCCACAGTGCTTTTGATTCTTTGGTGATGAGCTCCAGCAGTATAAAAACTCTCCAGAAAAATCCCTGAAGGACTTGGCTTCTGTGCAGGCCTCCAGTGCACCCTCTCTTCTTGTGTCAGCATTTAAATGGCTCAAAATTCCTGATCGTTCTTAAAGGCAGGAGTGACCTGCTTTGCTTCACTGCAATGCTCATTATTTCTGTTCTGAAGTATTTACAAAGCAAATCACATCTGCTTTGGCTGCTATCAATCAATAGCTGATGAGAGAGAAATCATTGCACCTATTTATGAAGAACTAATTGCAGGGCAATTAGGATTTCTTGGATTTTTCACCTGTGCCTGTACTGTCTGCAGTTTAAAAAACATCCTCTGGCTCTTAAATCTTAACACACTGGAGAAGAAAAGGCCTGGGAAAAAGAGATGAGGGCTTCCTGCTAGGTTTTGTTTTCTGTTTTGCTACGTTATATTTGTGTTATCACATCCCTCCTGGATGTGTTCAAGTTGTGCTGCTCCAAGGAAAATGCCATATAAATGGCTCAAAGGAGCAGTGACAGAAAAGCTGGGCTGTGACTGTCCCTGGCTCAGGGCTGGGGGTAGCTGAGGCACAGAGAGAAGGATGAGCTGAGCCACAGTGGGGCTCTGGGTGGGCTTCTCAGGCAATTTCTCAGTGCTGCACCAAAATGAGCCCTGATTTAGGGCCTCCCATCAGCTCCATGTGCACAGCTGGGCAGATCAATTCAGCTCCTGGAACAGCCTGGAGCTTTCCCAGCTGGGCTGCTCCTCCTCAGGTGTTTGTGTGCTGAAGCCTGGGTTTGTGCTGAGGCAGCTCCAGCTGGGTCCCGTCTCTCTGGGGTGCTGCTGGTGCTTTTTTGTCTCATGCAGGCACAGCAGGGGCTCGGCTCAGATCCCAGGTGAGGAGCATCAGCCTGACCCTAAACCGGAGCCCAATCCCACCTCCCTGCTGCTGCAAACCCAGCTGGGGCTCTGGGAACTGCAGAGGGACGCCAGCCCCAAATCTGGCTCCTCAGCCTGGCACAGTGGGGTCTGCTGCCTTAGACAAGGGGACAACAAACATTTTTGCAGCAGAAATTAACTTTTTTTTGCTGGCAAGTGACTGAAACACCCATCAGCAAGTCTGATGTCTGCATTCCCATAAAAAACATCAAATCATCAGGATTCTGGTTGTTCTCTGGGCTTGCCTGACCCTGGAGCTGTTTCCATTGTCAGCTATCTCCAGATCAGCCCCAAACTGCCTTTTCCCAGGTATTCCAGGTTACATTCAGGCTGTGATTTGCCACCCCAATTGCATGCTGGCTTTTCCTGCTTTGTAATCGGATTACTGTAATATTAGCAAATAAAAGCAGGAGCTGAACAACAATGAAGCTCTAACACAAAACGAGCCGAGAGGGAAGGGAACATCAGCAGGCAGGAGATTTAAAAATATAAAAATGCTAAAGTGATTTGTTTCTCCCTTCCAGCTGGAGCACTGTGCAAACCCACGTTCACACATCACAAGTCTCATGGCACAGCTTCTGTGTGAACAAGGCAGGAAAGCAGAAACTCAGGAGTCAGGGAAGGTTAGACTTGATGGGCTGTAATTTCAACTTCATGCACAAAAAGGGAAGATTTCTATGGGGTTTTTTTTCCCTTAATGCATTGACATTTTTTTACACACAAGTTCTTGATTTATCCAGAAGATAATATCATTTGCAAGTTTCATTTGTGGCTTTAAAGTGAAAAAGGGCAGGTTTAGCTTGGATATTAGAAAAAAGTTCTTCCCTGTGAGGTTGGGGAGGCTCAGCCAGAAGCTGGGGCTGCCCCTGGATCCCTGGAAGTGCCCAAGGCCAGGTTGGACAGGGCTTGGAGCAACCTGGGGTAGTGGAAGGTGTCTGCCCATGGCAGGGGTGGCACTGGATGGGATTTAAGTTTATTTCCAAATCATTCCATGATTCTGTGAAAGTTCTCTTGATTAACCTGCCCTGGAATACCCATTTGCTTGAGAGAAAAGACTCAACAGGCCTTGAGTTTCCATCTCTACAGCTGTTCATGCTCACACGAGCCTCCTTAGAACGGATAAAAGAACCCTCAAAAGTGAATGAAAGTATTTTGTGAAAAGAAGCAGATTATAAAATGGGATTTCACATTTGGCAGCAGGTTTTGGCTGTTCTTTCCCTCTGTGGGATCAGTCAGAGCTGACACGGGGGAGTTGCCAACATTGTAAAGACACCAAAATTATCATTTTACCCTCAAAATCTGACAGTCTAATGGGAGTGGACCTAAAACCTCTTGCTTTAAGTGTGGCTGAAGCCTTACTGCTCATAAGTTGACAGTCTTGGAGCAGAGCTGCTGAGATTGTGGTTTTGGTGGGATTTTTATGGGCTCCCAAGGCACCTGATCTTTCCACCATGGGAGTGAAAGATGGTGCTGGCAAATTGCTCCCATTTTTTATGGGTGAGCAGCTTCCCATTCAGCAATTCCTGAGTTAACCTGGCCATATTTAGAGCCTTGAAAACAATAAGCAGATACCCAAAAGGAGGAAATCTGTTTGTTTGTCCCCTGCCCAGGCCAGGGGACACACAAACATTCAGGGGCGCTGGTTTTAGCAATCTCCTCACGTCACTTTATTCAAAACTGAACAAAACTTCAGCAGAACTGAACAGGGCTGAGAGCTGAAGAGTTCTGATGGATTATCAGAGATGCAACAAGAGGGGAAAGCAGGAGAAATCCTGAACCCTTTACCTGGAGCTGCCATGTAGATCAGTGTGGCTGCAGGAAATGAGATTTTTGTTAACTTCAGGGGCACAGAGCAATTTTACAGATGATTTTACCCAAATCCTGTGTACCAATGATTCAAATCTCTCTGGTTGACGTTGCTTTCGTGCCTCTCTGCTAGAGATTATTTTCCAGAGGCAACAGAAGGTAATAGATCACTTAGAGGGGGTCGGGCATTATAATCTCTTAATGAGATAACTGAACAGAATATTGATCCCACATTGTTAACTTATTGTGGCCTATTGAGTAGGGAGGCCTGGAAAGCTGTAATTTAGTTGGAGAATTCTCCAAACACACTATAATTTCTTTTCTGTTCCTGATGAGCTCAATAGAAATATTTCCACCCTGGACTGTGCAGACTGGTGGCTTACAGGCCATCAATCTTGGTTTTATTTTAGATTTTTAGATGATAAAACATAAAAATTCCAATTTTTTTTTATATTATATCATAATATATGTAGAATATATATTATATAAAAATTATATATAACAAATATAATATAATATATAATATAATATAATATAATATAATATAATATAATATAATATAATATAATATAATATAATATAATATAATATAATATAATATAATATAATATAGTATAATATAATAAATATAAATTTTTATATTATTATATAATATATAAAATATATTATATAAATTAATAGATTAATAATAATAGATTAATAGATTAACTTTACAGCAGCATTGCAGTTTTCTCTGTTATTAAGAAGTTCTGATATTTAAATTTGAGGAGGTTTCAAACATTTTCCTCCAGAAGAATCTTTCCTGTAGTGTTGTGAGTGTTGGGTTACTGTTTATACACTAAGCCCACTGCATGGTTAATTTCCTTTAAATGAAATTTTAAGGAATTCAGTTGATTAGTCTTGCTTTTTAATGTAATGATATTTTATAGAATAACAGATAATTTATCACCACTGTGGCAGATTGCTGGAATGTGGCTGCTTTTTATCTTTGAAGATTTAACTCATTTTTGGTTTAAAACATTTTTCCAAAATCCTCCTCCCCATGCACAGAAATCTGATTTCTATTTTTGTCATCAGAGCACAATTTTAATAGGTAGAACTGTAGTGAAATTAGGAAACATTTTCACTATTTTTGTGTAAAGCAGAATAAATTAAAAAGTACCATGTTACTAAGCTTGATGTGCTTTGCAAAAGAAAAAGAAATGAGAATTTATGACTGGTTTTCTTCTTGATATATAAAATAACTTTTTTTTTTTTTAACCCCAATTTTTGTCCAGAGAAATCATGTGTGGTCTTTTCTTTCCCCAGAAGTCACATGTTGCAGGATTGTGATCAAAATACATCTGAAATAGATGAGAGAGGAAAAGATAATTCATGCTTTCCTTGAAGGATGATTTGGATAAATATTCTCCCTGATGAAAAAAAAAAATCCCTTGTAAAAAGATCTCTAAATTTCTAAAAAGGCCTCTAGGAAAAGTAGCAGAGATGCAGTTTGAAAGTCTTCAAACTATAAATACATTTTTAATTATATTTTAATACATTACAGAGCAACAAAGATGAAAGCTTTATTTTTAATCTTACCTGAGACATCTAATTAGGATTTTGTCAGTTGTAAAGACAACTTCTTTAATTATGCAAATTTAAATAAAAGAATCTGCTAATTGAGAAATGGAACTGTAGATGGAACAAATAATTTTTGAGGTACTCTGACTAAATTCTATCTCATGGTGACTCTTCAACTCCTTTATTTGACAACATTTCTTGTATTTCAGGGGATTTACTCCTAATTTCAAAAACTTGGTGATGTTCTGAAAATTCTCAGGGCCGTGTGTGTGGGTAAGGTTCCTATTCAGCAATTCCTGAATTAACTTTGAGCTTATTTACAGTTTTTAACAGGAATTGGTTGTTGAACCAGGGGAAGGGGTTCCCTCCTTCCACCGTGACACAGCAGGAGTCATGAAAATATAAAATATACATATGGATATTAATTAGGATGTCCTCATTTTGAGTTGGTGTAGGAATAAATGCCAAACTCCAGACTTTATTATTCCCCAACAATTCTGCTGCTTCTGGAAACTAATGTCTACTAGAGAGGCACTAAACCAACCTAACCAACCTAAACCAGAGAGATTTTAATAATAATAATAATTGGACTGAGGGGGAAATAATCTGTAGTGTTATGCAATGCTCATTATATTGACAGAAATCTTTAGTCCTGAAGCATCTGGTTTGGTCACACCAGCTCTGTTTATTCAGAAAAAAGCAAGAATTTAGCCATGACTCCCACAAGTATTTTTAGAATGAAAACTGTGTTTATGCACAAAGCTGGAAATGACCAGTTAATTTGTAGCTGTTGCTTTGATTTAATTGTCAATCCTGCACCCACAGGATGAAAAGTTCTTTGGTCTTTGTGCTGTGGTTGGGTTCTCCAGTGGTGATGTCCTGTGCAGGCTGCCCTAGAGCAGAGCTGGGCAGAGGCACAGAACAAAGCAGGGATTTATTCAAGGATCTCCTCATGGATCCACCTTGGGCAGCACCAGAGCCCAGCCAGGGCTGCACCCAAATGCCCCAAAATGGCCCCAAAATGCACGAGCGCTCCCGGGGGCTCTCCCTGGGATCAGCTCTGCTCCATTGGCACCTTGGAGTTCATTGTCCCATTCCAGCTCCAGCCCAGGCAGCCCCACCCTGCTGGTTTTTCTCTCTCCAGCCCACGGGGTTTGTGCTGCTGGGCTGAGGTTTGGATCATTTGTCCTTGGGGCCCAGCTGGAGCAGGAATTGTTTTGTGTCCCTGCTCTGTGCACAGAGCTCAGCATCCCCTGATAGAAATCCCAGACCCACACACTAAAGCAGCTCAGAATGTGAAAAATATAAAACCTAAAACCTGAGGCATCACTGGGAGCACCTGCATTCCCAAAGGGAATGAGGTGAGCCCAAGCAGTCCAATCTTGCTGATAATTTCCGTGTCTCAGGGACAGGAGGATCACGAGATACGGACCTGCTGGAATGTGCATTATTGGCTCACCAGGATGGCCTTGGGAGCCACAAGAGGGGTGGAAGGAGCAAATCCGCAATCAGCAGGATGTGGGAAACACCTCAGGCCCCACAGCTCTGCCCCAGGCAGGGAATGGGATTTCAGCCCCTGGTCCCAGCAGGAATGGGTCACGTTATGTGCTGTGATTCCAGAGGCTCCAGAGCTTTCCTTTCCAGGATATCTGTGTGCAATGATAAATGGGGATGGACAGGACATCATTTCCTACAACTGCTTTACCTCAGAGCTCCTGGATCTCTTTCCCCAGCTGATGTGGCCATATCCAACTCCTCGCTCTGTTCTTGATTCCTACCCTCTAACTCTTTTTTCTGAGGACAGAAAAGAGTTGTTACCCCTTGAAAGTGAGAACTGATTGCCTCCAGTTCCACGGCTCCTCGAGGCGTTCTGCACCTTTGCTCACTGCAAAATGAGGGAGGAAAAGACAACAAAAATCTATTTGGAACAGCGTAAGGAAAACTGTCTGCATGACCCCTGTGAAGATGGCAATGTTTCAATCTGAAATGGATTGCAGACCATAAAAATCATGAACAGGTGAACTCTGCCTGTAGGACTGAGTGCTGCCTGGGCATGCAGTAGTAAATGCTGACCTCCTTACTCTATAAAGATAAGAATTTCAGCTGTATTCGTGGATGCTGAGGAATGATGTGCTCATAACCAAATCCCTGTAATAGGGAGCACGCAGTTCACACCGAGCCCACTGCTGGGAGCTCTCAGATGCTGTCGGAGCAGCAGCCACCCTTTTACAGGTGTGAACTGCAGAAATGGGAGTCAGACTTGGTGGGAAGCAATAATAAAAGGCAAATAAATCCAAGATGGGAGCTATTCACCCATTTATTCAGCTCGGGTAATTCTCAGAGCTGAAGATAAGATCTATAGCTGGCATGAAGTGAGAACCCTCTTGTCTTGTCGATTTACCAAGGAAATTTAACTCTTACCTGAGTTTCAGCTAGGAGCTGAAAATCAGGAGCTTGATTGTTATGTAGACTCATCTGAAAAAAAAAATAAAAAAAAAAACAACAACAAATCAAACATATATTATTTGGTCTAAATTAAGGAGGCTTTTTTGGGAGGAAATTTGGCTGAATGGCAGTCAGGGTGTTCCACAAGGAGCTGAGCTCAGCAACCTCCTGGGAGAACAAATATGGACCGTGGTACTTCAGCCTTTCTGTTAGCATTGAAGGAGGTGATTGGTATCACAGTGTACTACTCACCAGTAATAAAGGTCTTGTAAAATAGATGCTGGTAGGCAGAATATTAGAATATTTAGAGAAAATGAAGGTCTGGTGAGAGCCTGCTAAATTAACAAATATTCATAATTTGTTTTCCCCGCTGCCACTAATGTTCCATGGGCTGGTTATAAATATCCAGGTAACAGTAATTTCCTGCATCTGAGGAGGGAGTAATTAGCAGCCTGAAGGCAGCTTGCAGGACTCAGAATAATGGGAGCTGGCTCCTAGGCCAGGACAGGCAGCGTGGAAGGGATTGAGGGAATGACATCCCCGTGGGATCCACACTCAGGCACTGCTTGTGCCAAGGGTCCCCCAAACATTTGTGAGCTACTCCTAGAGCTGGGAATTACCCCAGTGTGTGTGTTTGGCAATAAGACTATCCATCTACTATTAATCTTGTTATTTTGGGTTGTTAATGCACTATAAGAGAATCTTTCCAGCTAGCTCAAAAATACCAAGTAAATTCTAGGCAAGGAGCAAGTTGTGGGTGTTCCGTAGCTCTGACATTTTCCCTGGTCTCTGGCATTTTGTCCATTTCTATATATCATCACCATGACTACAGTGGGAATGTCTAAGAGAACTCCAGGATAAAACTGACAGCACCTCTTTAGAAGTACTTAAAATCATGTAATTAAGTAAGAAAATGCAGCTGATTGAGGAGGTTAGAGCTGCCTCGCAGAAGATTACAGCGCATTTCATGATTAACAATCAGAACATTCTTTTCCAAACCTCTGCCTAATTTAGCAGACTAAGGTTTCAGCTGAGGCTCTGCTCTTAATGCTGCAAGGAGGGAGGGAGAAAGGTAATTTCCCACCATTTTCACTGCTTTCCTTGTGTTTACTCCACTGTCAGTCTTCCTTCTAATTTTGCTGCCTGGGTTAACTGACTTAACAGAAATAGTGAAAAGGCAAAAAGGTCAATGCTGCTGATCACAGCTCTGTAATTCCCTTCAGCCCCTTGGCAGTTGATAATTAGGATGGAGGAATAAGATAAAAACAAATCATTTTAGTGACAAAACTTTGCACCCATCAGTTACCGTGCCAAAATGAGTCTTTTCTCCACAATTATAGGTTGGTTTCAGAGATAAACTTGTGTTTATTTACTGGTGAAGGCATTTCTGTGGAACTCTGCAGGTGAACTGTTGGAGAGAGAAAGAAAAGTGCTTCATGGATGGAATACAGGGGTATTATTTAGAGTTTTAAATAGAAAATGTTGTTTTGCTATTAAAAAAAAAAAATCATAGAATGGATAAGATTGGAAGGGATCAAAGTGTGAATCACTGGAGGGAGGTGACAGCAGGGAAGGGATCCCGAGAGGATTCCTGGGTTAAACGGTGCAGGAGTTTGCTGAGAAACCTGCTGGGTGAGAGGCTGCTCTCAGTGGGAGGACAATGCTCTGCTGAAGCAGCTCCATTTCTCTTTGCCCTGCACAGACATTTACAGGTGGCAGCATTAGGGAAATCTGCAGTTTGGTGACAAAATGTGGTTTTTCAGATGTCTAATGTGTCACACTGTGGCAGGGGGGAAGAAAGGTCCTTAAACACAACTTAGCTCTGGGCCAGGTGTTTTATCTTCCTTCTGTCAGTTTTTGATGTATTATTGTCCATGGAGTCCTGGCCATGTTCCCTAGGCTTTGTTGTCTTTTTTTAAAAAATAAAAATATATATGTAAATAAATATGTAAATTTCCACCTATTTGCTTGGCGGCCTTCAAAAAACTTTGCTCATTTTGCCTTCCATGGTAACTGAGTCCACGTTTTTCTGGGAAAGTTATTTAACTTTTCCTCCATCACTTGGTTGAGTGCCGATGTTGTGAATTATAAAAAAAGAAAATATTCCTGCTGTTTAGTTCCTGTCTGTACATCCCCACTAAAAATGAGGGGTGTTTTTTTTGCTAAATATATTATTTACAAGTGTGTTAAAGGTTAGAGAGAAACTGGAATTGCTGCAAGAAGGTTTAAAAAGGAAAGAACTTCTTATTTTCTTTGAATATGATTTCACAAAGTAAATACCAACTGCATGCAAGGGCAGGAGCCCTGAGAATAAGGAGTCAACACATGCAGCCATGGAATTGGGAATTTTTGCACTCAGATCCTTTGAGGGAATAGTTTTTTTATCATAAAATTTGTGGTGAATACTGATTTCAATCGCACCTCCTTTTGGATATATTATGCAGAGTTTTTGCAATATTTTAAAGATATTTTTGCTTTCACATAGAAAACAGTAATTGGAGCAATCATGGGGAAAACCAGCAAGTTTTTCCCCCCACAATACAGTGAAGACTTAAATTTCCAAGTCCTTTAAACATGGGTAATGCATTATGTTTGTATCTTTTTTCTCCTATTGCAAAATTCAGTGTGATTTCTGGAGGGAATTAAAATTAAAAAACACATCCCTGATCCTAGAGGCTTGGTTTGAGTGTAATTACAGCTGGGAAAGTCCTGTGCCTATGTCTGCATGTCCCAGGTGTGGAAAAACTGATGATGAGTCTGACTTTTTTTCCTTAAAAACTCTCGAGGAAGCGCCAGCACAGATATCATTATTAGCATATGTTAAAGCAGAGCAAAAAACACTCTTTACACAAGAGCTGCCGCTGGAGTGATCAAATATCTCCATTGCTGCAGGTCAGAATGTGCAAATTAACAGGAATATTCAAGTATTAAACCACTGGCAGGGAATGCCAAAAGGTTTCCAGCAAACAGGGGCTGTGTGGAGTTTTTATCCAGCAGCCTGGCTGCGTGACAGGATGATGTGCAGTCCGCAGGAATTATTGACTCAAAGGAGAAGAACATGAGGCAGGCATTTAAAATTCAAGTCTGTAATTAACTTACCTCGAAATGATCCTGCAGGATTTATATTGCCAAGGGTTGTGGGGCTGAAAAGCTGAGATTTTCCTCCTGAGCAGGCATGGCTCAGGTACAGAGTTAATGTGAAGGGGAGAACACTTCAGTGTTTGGAATTTGTGGTGCTTGTAATAAAATAAAGGAAAAGGAGCTGGAAACAGGGCATGTGACAGACATTATCTAACTCTGTGTGTGCTGAGAGGGGGAGAGGAATCAGCATTTATTGTCAAGTTAAAGCAACAAATGGAGAATTCTGCAGAAAGTTCCTCGCTGAGAACAAGCCTGCACCTTTGAGATAAAAATAGGTAGAGCTGTGGATGTAACTCCAAATTATGCAAGCTCCTTTAAAGCAAGGATTTCAGCCCTTTTTCAGGCAGAGAAGCTTGATGCTTATAACTAGTTTTGATATTGGGTTGGTGCTGTTTAGGGTGTCCTGTTCCCTCTCATGATACAGTCTTTAATTTCAGCATATTTATCCTTTTCCAGCCATGCAGCCAAATGCCAGAAAATCTGAATGTCCCCTCCTTGTCCTACAAGAGGGAGCTGGTTTCATCCAAGGCCAGGTTGGCTGGGCAGCTTGGGGGGCTGGAATTGGATGATCATAAAAGTCCATTCCAACATCAAGAATTCCATATTTCTATGAAGAGATGCTTTGCTTGCTCAAGGCATTAATGCAAATAAGGAAAAAGAATTTTAGCAACGTATTTTGTTCTTGCTCAGGGCATCTTCTTTCTATGAATATTTGCATCCCTACCCATACCTGAGAAATGCTGAGTGGAAATTGGCTATTCAAGAAGATGTGAAAAGCTATAACTTTTCATGGTTTTCCCTACAATAACCCCATTTTCCTCCTGGAGAACAAATTATCTTCAAGCTCTACCTTCATTTCAGACCACTGAAGACGCATGAACTTGTAATGTTTTTCCCAGTGTTGCTTCTTTAGCTGATATTATCCCAGAGTGTAGTAAAAATCTCAAGAATATATTTTCAGATTGGAAAATTGCATCACTCTGTTTCAGATGTGTTGAAATGTTGCGTTCCAGCACCAGTAAATGGCTCTTTGCAGTTTTTAAACGAGATGTGAATTCTGACAGATTTCTGGTACTTCTGTTTTGATTAGTCAGAATTACCCAACAACAACAACCAAAAAAAAAAATATTCTGCCAGGGAGGTTTTGGTGGTCCTGTTCTGCTTTTTTTACAAGTGTAATTTTTCATCCATCTGGCTGCTGCTAGCCTTATCCTTGGATTTGTGCATCTCCTACAAGAGTGACTGATTTGATGCATTTTTATTTTCAGCCCCGCTGCCCTGCAGTTCCTGGGTCAATTGGTGAGAAATGCCATTCCTGACCTAGAGGTGTAGCTCTCAGAAGAATTGCCTGGGGATCACAGAGAGAGGGAATGTGATTTTCAGCTATTTTTAGGCTTCCAGATGTATTTTGCTGAACAGAATAACCCTGAATATGGAGATTCCAGTCCTCATCATGCTTCATCCTTCCTCTCTTTCTTTCCAAACATTTGGGAGGGGATGGATGGACACGGTCATTTCACAGAATCCCAGAAAGTTTGGGCTGGCAGGGACCTTAAAGCCCACCCAGTGCCACCCCTGCCATGGGCAGGGACACCTCCCACTGTCCCACTCCTCCAAATCCCATCCAGCCTTGCCCTGGACACTTCCAGGGATGGGGCATCACCAGCCTTATCCCTCTGTGGGATTTTCTTTATGGCAAAGTGAACCCTGAGATCAAATGAAGCTGTTGTCACAGCCAGTGTATGGAAACTTTACTGGAAACCTGAGCCCCACATCATCCTCCTCATTTAATCTGATATTCTCCAGATCTGCATCTTAGTTGTGTTCTGAATTATTTCTTTAAGTATTTCCTTAATCAGTATTGCTACAAGTAATGCTGGAATGGGGATGAAATTATTCTTGTGGAATAGAGGAGAAACTTTGAATTTGGGGTGCCTGTTTCACTCACAATTTTATGAGAACAGCTTGTGGGATTCTTTTGAGTTTTTCTAATTATTCCCAGCAACTGTCCAGTGTGCATTTATGTAAGGAGTAGGTGGGATAGCACATTCCAGAAAAAATGGGTGCACCTGGACACTTGCTCAAACAAAGCTTCTGAAAATGTCCAAAAAAATCCAAATTTATTGAAAGTCAGAGTCAGAACTGAGAACCAGCAACCCAACAGTGCTTCCATGGTCTTTGCTGCAACAGGAAAGGGAAGATGAGGGATGAGTTAATCAGCCAGTTGCTAATTTCCCTCTAATCAATAACATCCTTAATAAGTCCATGTTATCAAAGCCTAAAGCATAAATTGCTCTGCTGCCTCCCATTACTGCGCCCAGCAATCAGCGCTCACACTATTAATAAAAGAGATCTAAATTTCATTGTCATCCCTTGAAATGAGTTTGTGTTCACCTCTGGCTTGAGCTCTTTCATTGTCCTCAGTTGTCACAGCGATGGGGATCCTCTCCAAGGCCTCCCCACTGGGATTTTATTTCGGGCTGGGAGGGGAATTTAATTGATGCTTTCCTGATCCTCAGACTTGCCTCACCCACGTGGCACACACGTGAATTTCCAATTCAATTTCACCCTCAAATGGGAACAGCCACAAATCCAAATGCCTTGCTGAAGCTGCGCAAAATGAATTATGTGGATAACAATATTTCATCGGGCTTGGAAAGTGGCTGTGTTTTGTCCAAAGCAGTAAAACTGTGTAAATGAATCTCTAAGTCACTGTAATATTCATGACTTGGATCTCATCCTTTAAAAGCAGGGGGACAGAGGAGGGAATTGCCTCTTACCTTGGTGGAATTGTTTTATTTAAACCTGCAAATAATATTTATGAAAAAGCAAAATCTTTCACCGGTTTAAGGAATTTCAAATATTTTATGTCAAAGCTGGTGGGGGCTGGTTCTCTCTGGCCTTCTGCTCCTCAGACTTTCTATTCTTCATGGGTTTCATTCAAACCTTGGCATTATCTTGTCCTCAGTGGGCTTTGGGTCATCATTTTGGGTCATCATTTGGGGTCTCTTGCAACCTTTGGTCAGCTGTGCCACAGTTGGATGTCCTGGCCATGGTTGCCAACCCTCTTTTTCTGTCTTTATTGTCCTTTAACTCCTGTTGCTCCATCCATTAGTGCTCCCATTAATGCTACAATTCCTCCCTGTTTCTAGCAGCTCTGAAAGATAAGTCTAAGAAACAGGCTAAGTACAAAAATGAAAATAAAATAATAAAATAAACCTACCTCCACAATATCTCAAAGCAAGTTTTCTTTAATTGCATTTCAGTTAACAGATCAATAAGGAGCTCTCTCAGTTATGTCTGTCTTGCTCCATGGGTAACATTGTGGAATAAATAAGAGTAAGGTTTCCTTTAAAAGTTTCAAAGCCTTGTATCATCAATAATAATTTTTTCCTGCTTTTTCTCAGCAGCCCTAAATTCAATAAAGCTTTAGTGGGAGCCAGTCTGACCAGCACGTGATGCTTTATCAGAGACATCTCAGTTCTCTCTGCATCCCTTTTCCAAAGGATTTCCTGAAGTAGCTCTGGGTTGATGTTTACAGAATGCAGTTTCTTATATTTCCTAGGAATTCTACTAATGTTTTTGTGATATTTGATGGAAATACTTCACCTCTAAATTCTCAGGTTTCTCAGGCCCATGTACACCAAGTGCTGTGATGTAACAGCAACAGAGACTTTTGAATTTTTGATGCAAATTCTGGGCTTCTAATGGGCAAAAAGTGATGTTGTTAATAATTGTTAAACACCAGATACTTTCAGCTCCTGCACTGTGAACTTCCATTGGCAGCTAAGTGGATTGCAGCTGTGAGAATGCAGAAGTGCTCAGCCCAGGTTTATTTCTGTCAGCTCACTCCCCAAACAACCTTAGGGCATAGATGAATGTTCAGATATGATCCATTCCAAATGGGATGTCATTCCAAATCTGGAATTTGTGGTGGGAATCCTGCTGCCACCTGCTGTCAGACAAGAAATTGGGTGTTTCCCTGCAGAATCCTGTGATTCTGACCAATTTTTAAAAAGTTACAACTTTTAATTTCCACATTTTTTACTTATTGAATTTCAAGCAATTTGCATTTCCTCCCTTAAGAAGACATTAGTTTCATAACTTCTAATTTGTTTTCTTATCATAGCAGGTCTGTTGAACATCTGTTTGGCATTTCATTTTTAATATTTCCATAAACTGCAAGTGTGGGTAAATTGCCGGGTGTGATGTTGATAGCTTGCATTTATTGCAGGTGGGATGTGGGGAAGAGGAGGGCTCATCAGCAAGGGAATTTGTGCCTATGATTTTGTATCCCAAAGCACTAAAACACAGACTTTAACACTGCCAGATGTTGGTTTAGATGGAGCGTTTCCTACATGACTCAGGAATGTTTCTGACTGCCTTTTGTGTTCTGGGCTGGAGCATTGGCAGAGGAGGGGGAGAAGGAAGGGGAGAAGGAAGAGCTGCTGGATAATGACAGATAATGGCAGGTTTTCAGGAGCCTGGAATTGATACCTGAGCCAAAGAATAATGGTGATACCTCTGATTTCAGGCCTCGAGTCAGTGTGGATGGGTGCAGAGAGCACCTGGGTTGCCAGTACAGAGGGTGCTCTTCACCCTTCCAGTTCCACTTTCAGACCCAATCCCAATGATTTTATCTTGAGGGGTTTTTTTTTGTCTCTTGGCACTAATACCCGCTATCAAAGAGCACTTAATCTGTCTTTTAAACAGAGAAGTGGGACATAAATTCAGGAGATGAAAAGGGCATGTAAAAGCATGGTAGAGTCAGCACTGGCTTTGTCCATGGGATGGATGGATGGATGGATGGATGGATGGATGGATGGATGGATGGATGGAT
>QUSF01000031.1:2528640-2576678 GCA_003676055.1 Chloebia gouldiae | reverse complement strand
GATGGATGGATGGATGGATGGATGGATGGATGGATGGATGGATGGATCCATGGATGGATGGATGGATCATAGTTGAGATGGTCACAATACAAAGCAACTCACTCCATTTTCAGAAGGTTTCAAACCTGTTTTTATTATAGCTTGCATGCTTTTTATACATTCTTACAAAACTCTTAAGTTTACTTATTGGTCATGAGAGACAAACAAAATGCTCATTGGAACAGGCAGTTGCAAGTTTCTCTTATTTATCCTTCTTTCTTTCTTGGTTTCTGTGTCAACGACCTTGGTAGAAAATTCTTTCAGACATAAACATGGATCCACTTCTCAAACTTCTCTCTGGCTCACAGAAGTCACTGTGAAACCTCTTCCACATGGATGGATGGATGGATGGATGGATGGATGGATGGATGGATGGATGGATGGATGGATGGATGGATGTCCCATTCTCCAGTCATCAGTCACTGCTGTA
Source organism: Chloebia gouldiae (assembly GCA_003676055.1). Taxonomy (NCBI): domain Eukaryota; kingdom Metazoa; phylum Chordata; class Aves; order Passeriformes; family Passeridae; genus Chloebia; species Chloebia gouldiae. The sequence goes on along the minus strand of QUSF01000031.1, from coordinate 2,576,209 downwards.
GCAGGACATCAGCATATTCCTGCACTGAGGGGTTTAAGCTAAAAGGAACTGCCAAGTGCTGCAAATCTGTACTGAATTAGTCTTTGAGGCAATACAGGCATGATCTAGAGCTCCTTGAAGCCGTTGAAAATGCTGCCTTTGGCCTCAGCAAATTTGGATGAGACCCTGAAAGCTGGAGGAGCTCAGCTCTTTTGTGTGGTTATCTTAACAAGTAAAGCTGAAACGAGAGAATCTGCTGGAGTTAGAGATGGAAGGTGCTATTTAAACAGAGAAAGAATCTCCTTTCTCTTTGCCTTTTAGGCTCTGATTTCTGATGGTCACTATAGCAACAGGAACCAAAGAGATGAAGAACTGGAAAACATGCACTTCACTATGACAAGTTCAATTTACAGCCAGCTCAGCAACGTAACAAATCTGTGTCATATTTAATGAGAAGCTGTGCAGGTAACAGAGCAGCGAAGGTTGGGATGTGCTCCGAGGTGGGGAAACCTGAGTTTGACTACATGCTAATGAGTCTTCCTCATTAAAGACCTCAGGATGGATGAAACGTTGTGATGGAGCCTGGACTTCTGTCAAAACAGCTCGAATCAGGCAGGGAGAGAATCAATTTTGCATTTTGGGTTTTTAACTCGGCGTTTTTGGTGCTCTGGGTGCGGCAGCAGCGGGGCTGGGGGTGCCTTGGCACAGAGCTGGGCTCACACTCCGTGTCAGGGGATCCCAGAGGCATCAGGGCATTTCGAAAAGCAATTCACTTGTACGAACAACTAATCTGTGAAAACGTGGCCCAAAGGCAGCTCTTGCTTTGGAGACAAAGGCACTTAAATCTTCCACCCCTGAATGCTGGGGCAGCTGTGAACTCCCTGGTAACAGGACAGGACTTCCCAAGCAGCAGGATAAAGAGCTTGGAAAATCTGCCTTAAATACATTTTGTGTCTGTCACAACTGGATTTTTTGGGCTGTCTTATACCATGAGGTGTCATGGGCTTTGTTGGAGAACGGTTCTGCTCACAGAAATTCAGGTGTGTGGGTTGCAAGGGGGGGCACAGGATCTCTGTCCATGAGTGTGGGGTTCTGGTTATTGTGTCTCACCCAACAAAATTTTATTCTTTTTTTTCTTTGCTTCATTTTTCTTTCCCTCTCCTGCCAACAGCCTGATTTTCTCTCTGCTGATTAGGCCGTTCTGTGCATTTTTGACTGTTCTCTCCAGCACATCTCTCCTGCCTGTCCAACTCCCTTTTCGTGTGCTCCCTGCTGTGATATGAGCACTACAGATCAAGAGGACAATCAGCTGGAGAACAATATGACAGCAGGTGGGGATTATTCTCTCCCTTCTGATGTGACTCAAATATGTGTCAGTCACCAAACAAAACCCTCTTTCAGTTTAGAGGCAAAAATAGATTGGTACATGGGTAAATCAGCAACAATAGATTTTTTTTCTCTCCACAAATCTGCATTTTTTCCCCCTAATGCTGCTTTTATGCATCTGACTTTTAGCAGCTGTGATTTCTGTTCCTGGTGAATGTACATGGACTTTATTCAGCTAGATCAAGCACTTTTGTATCAGTAATTACTGTGATGGAGCAGTTCAGTACTGGGCAAGGTTGTGCATGCTGTTAATATTATGCCTTACTGGTAGTACTGTACTTGTGCAGAGTCTTTATAGGCTAAGGAGTATAATCAGAAGATAAAGTGGATTCTGTGTGAACAAGATTAGACAAAAAAGAGGTTTAAAAGGCTTGCAGGAATGCAAGCTTGCCTTCAAACCATCAGTCCAGCAGATGTGAGAAACGTGGGTGAACTGGATCAGCCTAAGCTTGTGCATAACCTCTCTCTTGCTGCCTTAGCACTGCCAGAACTTTGCAGCACTGAGCTCTCCCTGGAGCTGAGGGAACTCTCTCTGTGGGTCAGAAGATGCACAGTGTGCATTTGGGCTTGGATGTTGGAGGAGGGAGGAGGCAGCAGCATCCCAGCATCCCATACATCCCAGCATCCCATCACTTCATCATCCTAGAATCCCATTTATCCCATACCTCCCAGCTGTCGATGTCTCGGGGTTCAGAAGGTCAGGGTGACCCCGAGATTGTAACGAGTCTTTGCTTCCTAGCCCAAAGCAGCCAAAGAAGGAGCCTGGAATGTTTCCAATAGTGTTTTCAAGGTTGTTTATTTTCCCTTATCTAAACATTCTTTCTCTGACCTGCCAAGCTCTGCCTAGCAAGTTGTCCATGGCAGTCTGGCCTGCCCCGTTGGGCAGTGTTTACTTTTTATATCAAAAATTATGTATAGTCTGTTTACAATAATGTGCCAATATCTGTCATTTATGTTGGACAGTGTGTCCCTACCTTAAACCAACAGAAAAGTGTCCCCATCACAGCAAGACATGGAGAGCAAGAAGAATGAGAAGAAGGTCAGGACACGCCCAGATTCTTCCACCTTGTTCCCCTGTACCACATTCTAAGAATCCCAAAATTCTACTTTTCCACCCTGTGTTAGTTCAAATATCACACTACTCAAACCCTTGTGGCTGTAATTCCTCATACAGAGTTGGTAGCTTTTCCCACGGGCTAAAATCGAACCCACAGGTGTTTGTGACTTTGTGCCAAGGTTCTGAGCCCCTGCCAGGGTCTGGGGGCAGCCAGGGCAGCCAGAGGGATGTGCTGGACTCCAACACCCAGCATCCCATACATCCCATACATCCCATGCATCCCATACATCCCATACATCCCATGCATCCCATACATCCCATACATCCCATGCATCCCATGCATCCCATACATCCCAGCACAGCGTCTGGTGCTGCTGTGTCCATGAAAATTGCCCTCCTTTATCTGTCCTTTGTAACTCGGCTTCTTTCCATTTCCGTGCCTTGTTTGTCCATGGAAAAGCTGTTTCACCCGAATTCTGCTCTTCCCTTTCTGCCCATGTCTCTGCAGCCTGCTCTTGCCCTGTGTTTGGGTGAGTGGCCTTTGCTCAGGGCACTCCTGGTGTCACCTCCCTGTCCCACTCACCAGAGCTGCCCAGGTGCTTCTGACTCTGCCTGACTTTGCCACGTCAGCTCTGCTCACTTACATTTTCCACTCCATCATGCTCAGATTCCTCATTCTCCCTTTTATTTCTTTCCAAAAGTCTTCTCCTTCCTATTTTAGTCATAGAAATTTTCACATCTCCTGCTTCCTTTTTGTTCCTCTTCATCTGTGCTGCTGCTTTTCTCTCGCAGAAGCTTTAGACCTTGTTCAGAAACGCTCCTCTTGCCCTGTGAATTAATAATTTGATTTCCTTCCTCCTCTCTAGCCCATGCCCTGGTGAATATTTGTTGATTTTTCCTACCCTAATGAGCATTTAATATACTTAAATAATCACTGGAGCACTGGTGGGGACCCCATGTATCCTCTTTCCTGGGTGAATGCTCTGAAGGGCCAGATGACGATGATAAAAAAAATATTAAATAAATTCACTCTAGGTGGCACAACAAATCTTCAGTTGTCCTCTCCAAAGTGGAACAGCTTCAGCACAGCCTGCAGGCTGGCAGCCAGGGCTGTCTTTTGGGAAACAGGAGATATTTTGAGCCCAGCAGCAGAGAGAACAGAACCCAAATTGCTGAGCTATTAGCTGAAGGCAGCTCTGCTGTAACACACCACTGATCTCCCTCCCTCTTTTTGTCTCAAGAAAAGGTCTTGGCTCCGTGATGAGAGGAGCAGTGAGCTCCCTGCATCCTGCATCCACCCTTTCATGCCCTTTCCCTGCTCAGGGCTGGCTGCTGGCCCCGCAGCAGCTCCTCAGGTCACCCTTTGTGTCCCAGCTGGCCCAGCCCAGCCCTGCTGTCCCGGGGACCATCAGGGACAGGGTCTGTGAGGATGCTGAGCTCAGGTTTGGTGTCAGGGCAGGCTCAGCGCTGTCTGGACCTTGTGGGTTTGGGTTTGGATGATTCTGGCACAGCAGGGATGTTCCTTGGGTTAACTGGCTGGTGGCTCCCAGCTCCTGGAGCACCAGGCTGGACATCCCGAGGCTTGTCCATGTTCCAGCCCCATCAGGGCTCAGGAAAGGCAGTGCTGCCTCTCCATGGCCCCCAGCCTCGGGACAGCTCCGTGCTCTTTGCCACTGTCCCTTCTCCCTGTCAGGACCAAGCCTGTGGCTCCTTTACATCTGCAAGGACTGGGGCAGACCCCAGGGCATTAAGGCAGCAGTTCCTGGGGGAAAAAATCCACGTTCCTCTATCAATGACTGCTCTTCTTTTATCTCTGCTTGACATTTTCTCTTTCCCACAATGTGATCCTCAGCCTGAAATAATTGAGAAGCAATATGAAGTGTCTTATTTATCTTTGTTCAAAATAGCAGCTTGTTCTACCCTTAAATTCTCCGAGGACTCGGGGGCAGATTTTTTCCAAGCACTGCTTTATTTTTGGGTGAGCAGTACAAAGTTTTCTAATGTCCATAAAACTTGGCATTGCTTTCTGCACACTCCAAACAGGTGATTGTGCAGCTCTCCAATCCTTCACTTCTTTATGGGGGTTATCATCTTATGGCTCTCCAATTTTAAGGATTTTTTTAAGTGCTGCTTCTCTGCTGTACTTTCATTTTGCCAAGATCTCACGTCTCCTTTGCTGCAGGTTCAGACCTTGTCTTCCTGCCATCACTTTTTGGGATCAAAGCAGATTTGTCTTTAAAAATGCAATTGATATTGAACTATTTTATTTTTATTAAGAGTGTTGAAAAAATAATCATCCCAGCAATAATCTAAATGGAACATTGCAGCTCAGTTATGTAAATATTTTAAAATTTTGTCTCATTTTAGGTAGAGAGAATCCAAAATGTCAAATTCTTTTGGAATGAGGACAGCTTTTAGGTATTTGCTCCTGAAAAGCCACATTACTAATTAGTTGTGTGTTTTACTTTCCTTGGTCTTTTTTTTTTTATATCAGCAATAGATTAACAAAAACCTGTGACTTTTTTTGATTGTTCTTGAACCTTGTCTCTTCTAGTTTTAACGTTTTAACAAGCTACTTTTCATCATATATACACACACACACACACACATATATATATATATATATAAAACAATATCTTTGGATCTGGTGTCTTTAATTTTATATTTACCAAAGTAAGTTGCCTTCTTACTAAAAATGAGACAAAGAATTTAGGGTGTCATGCCTCAAGGTTTATGTGGTTTGTAGGGTTTTTTTTTTTTGTTAGGCCCTAAAAATGTGTGTATGTCTCTGATCTCTTATAGGCTGCTGCTTTTTCCTGTTTTTCTTTAGAATTTTTATTTGGATTTGGCTAAGCAGGATCCTTGCCCCATAAAGTGCACGCAAGGTAGAGAAGTTGAAAAGGAGCCGAGGAGCCGTGAAGTGGAATCCTGAAATGGTGAGGTTTGTTAATCCCAAATAAAAGCCCTCAGCCGTGCAGGGAGAAGACAACTGTGTAAAATCAATCATTCAATCAACCACAGCCCCACGTGCTTTGATGGCACCACTTAATGCAGCCATAAAATTAACAGCTCAAATAATGAGCACGTCAGCTCCAGCGGGGGAGGCAGAGCAGGAACGGGGCTGGTGGAGGAAGCTCAGCACCACGTGAACATCCAGCCCTGAGCTGCTGGGAATTGGGTGCTGGAATGGTCTGCACAGAGCCCCGCAGTCCTGGGATGGGAATATTGAGATTGTGAAACTCTAAAGAAATGTCCAAGGAAAGGGCTGAAGGGCCCTGAGCAAACCAGGAGGTGCAGAGCCAAGTCCTTGCAGACGTTCTGTGGTGCAGCTGTGGTCCCAGTCCTGTGTGGGACTGGGATGTGGAGCAAGGATGGGTTTGGTGAGGGAAAGCGATGGGCATGTAGGATCTGCCCCTCCATCTGGCTGCTCCATGCTGTGTGTCATGAAAATAGTTCAAAACCAGCTCAGAAAGGTCTCAGATTCGAGAAGAGAGCAAAAGTACTTTGGCTACTCTTGCTGGCATGAGTTCCTGCAAGGGGAGATGAAAAGCCACAAGCTTTGGCAGAAAGAGGCTGTGATAATTTAAAGCAAGGGCTTAAAAAAGAGAAGAGGGAAGAAGGGAGGGCTTTTGGCAGAAAATCAGTGGATTTGGTCAAAGTGTAGACAGCAGTGGACATGAACAAGGAGAGGTGGGGATCACCCTTGGTGACACCTCTTTGGAGCAGGGGAGCCTGTCAAAATGTCCATAGGGTTGTGCTGCCAATTTCCATAATGCAAATCTGAGCCATGTGGTACCTTGCACATTCTCACTGCCTGTGTTCTATGTCTCCTGTGATCTGGAGAGGAGCTCAGGATCATTTTAAGCACATTTCTAAGTCTCCTAATAAGCAAAAACCTGAATGAGGCAGTCTAAAGCCAGGAGGCAAAGACATTGAAAAGCTTTTAGCTAAAATCCTCATAATTCAGGGGTTTCATAAATGTTTGGGGTTTTTTTTTAATTCTTCTCTCAAGTATTTAATTTCACCCTTTGGTCTTCCTGCAGCCATCATGTTTTAGCCATGCAGCATCCATTTGCCTGTAATTACAGTCGTGTCATTCAGCTTTCAAACACCCCCTCAGACACTCTTATGGCAAGTGGAATTTTAAATATAAAGCGAGAGTTAATCAGCAGCCAGATTGAAGCATTGCAGAAAGATAGCGAAGCTGCTTGATATTCCTAAGAACTCTGGTGGCTGTTTTATGTGTGTTTTAAACCACGCTGTGCTTGATGACCTTGTAATGATGAAGTCTGAAGGGAAACAGAGACTGAATGATCACTTCTGAGACTGATGGCTTCAGCAGAGGCTGATGCTCTGTGCACGGTCATGGGGAAAAAAAAAAGCTGTTTTCAAAGGTCAGGACGTGTATTTGGCACCGGGCCCAGCTACCTAAAAACATCTGCAGAGCTGCTGTTGGTGGGTGCTGGTGAGCAGGGCCAGCAGGAGGTGGAGATCCAGAGCCAGATGTGCTCATTAGCAGCTGCTTTGCCCCAGTGCCTGCATTTCCCAGAGCTCTGCCATCCCCCAGCGTTCCAGGGTGTGCCAGGAATGACATTAGCACAAATCCAGTGTCACTGGCTGCTCAGAGCTGAGACTGCTGCAGAAATGGAAATTGGTGGTGGGGGCGTTGTGTTAGTTGGGGAACAGAGCCCCACATCTTCAGGGATTCAGACCCCAGCTGATTGAGGACAGGCAGGTCCCATCTCCTGGGTGTTTCACCTGCCCTTGCTCAAGAGGCAGAGCAACGAGGCACTGGGGGAGCTCAATCCCAAAATCCAGCCCTTGGTTCTGACACCTTTGGTTGCCCCACTGCCCTGTACCAGGACAAAGAGCTCCTTTATCCCGGGCTGCAGGTGCCAGCCTCGACTTTTCCTGGCATCTCCCGTGTTCCTGGCAGTGTCCAGCTCTTCCCCTGGAGCTGCCAGACTTGCCTGATGGCACCAGGCTGGCTCCAGGCTCTGAGCCATGCAGAGGGGTTGCCAGCTCCCAGGTGTCTGCCTCAAGGCTGTGCTGTCCCTCCTGCTGCTGCTGCCTCAGGATTGCAGCTTTGATATTTTCCCTCTATTTGTAACCCTGCAGTTCTTTAGTGTGTAACTCCAAACTCCACACACAGTGTGAGCTGCTGCTTCCCCATTTGGGGCAGACACAACAATTCCTCTCCAGGCCTGGCACTCAAGGACACCTCAGTGCCTCAGGCCAGAGAGATGGGAACAAAAGGGAGTTGGGGGAGCAAACCTGGGGTCAGTGACTTCATTACCTGCAGCTGGAATTGGGAGATTCACCCTCAATATGCAAATGGATCAAATTTATAAAAGTGTGAAAATCTGTGACCCATTGTCCATTTTTGGTGTAGCCCCTGAGGGGTTTTATCTGCCCTAAATGTACCTGAAAGCCCTTCAATAACAGAACTGCTTTTATTGCCTTTATTCTGTCTGGCCTCTGTTTTTAGGTAGCCCCCAAAGGCATCACTGCCAACTCCTCCATCCCAGCCCCTCCACTCCAAACAGCTGTGGCTTCCTAAAAGCAGTGCAGGGAAAGCTCTGATCCCTCTGTGTCTGCACCTGGACGCCCCGTGAGCAGGTATTTGGGCAGGGGGATGATTGCTGCCATGCTGAGGCAGAGCTGGCAGCAGAGTTGGCAGCACCCCAGTGAAAAAGTGAGGGCGGGGAATTGGGAGCAGAGTCCCCCCAGCTGCCAGGAACGTGCCTGGAGGGAGAGCAGCTGCTCCAGTGGGCAGCCAGTGCCTCCAGGGAAGGAGTCCAAGTCCCAGCCAGCCACTGGGAAAGGCAAAGATGCATCACCTTGAAGGCTTGTCCTTGGAGATGCTGGCTGCTCGCTGGTCTTGAAATGAAACAACCTGGTTTTTCTGTTTTTCAAAAGAAAGCTGAAATATTTTGGATACTTGATTATATAATTAGCTTTTAGCTGCTCTGAATACCGTGGCTTAATTATTCTGGGTTCCACTGTTAAATAATTAGAGCTGTCTTGTTTACTAGGAAATGTTCTGTTTGTTGCTCCAGGGTGATTTGTTTTATATTAATTTAAGTACCCAGGGCAAGTAGCATTTAAGTGTCCCAAATGCCAGCAAAGAACTGGGTTGGTTTATTTTGCCTCTGGGCAGGTTTGAGATGTTCCCAGCATGGACATAACTAACAAACTGTCTCTTGGTTTAAGATCCCTCTCTTTTCCAAAACCAAATCTTTCTTCTGTTTTTTATTTTTAGTTTTAAAATGTTTTCTCTTGAATTCTGTGTGCCCTGAATTGTACTTGGAGTTACTTCCAAGCTGAGGATTGACATAAAAACTTCGACTTTGTCCCTGCACCACGTGGATAAGTTGGGATGAGACTCTCTTCCCCCTTGGGACATGTGCTGTCAGCTCTTTGAGCAGGTCATTGAGTTGACAATTTCTTTGTGTTTTGCAGCCCCAGCTGTTCTGAAACTCTGAGAAAACTTGTAGGGAAAAGAGGAGGATAAGGGGAGGGTCAGGATTCAAACTGTAAGGATTAAATAATTTTTTATGAAGGTTGTGGGTGAGAGCAAAGTCTGTTGAGCTGATTGTTGACCAGCACCCCCAGGTCCTTTCCCAGAGGAGAATCACAGTCATTAAAATATGATGTGTTTTGGAGAGCCCAGGTTTTGTCACCCAGCCAGCTCTAACTATGGCTCTCTGTTTGCAAAACCTGTACAAATGCACTTCATCAGGAACATCTTTTATCTTAGATGAGGAGGAAAACAAAGCAAGAGAAGGAATTGTCTGAAGAAAAGCCTCGGTCCCTCATTTATGAATGTCTGTGCAGAAAACAGGGTGAGAATAAAGCAGCCACCCTGCTCAGGTCAGGGGCTAGGTTTTATACCAGGTGCAATAAATTGAATCAAAGGCAGAATATTGACATATTTTCAGGAACAAACCCATTGCAATGCCAGGTAAGACCTCCCTTCCCTCACAGTGGTCAGCAGCAGTGGCTTCTGAGAAAACCAGGGATTTATATTTTTCTCCTCCTACATGGAAATTTATGTTTCACCTATTCATTTGGGGATTTTTCCAAGCCTCTGCAAGATCTATTTAGATGCCTCAGAAGGGGGAGGAGTGCGTGTCCTGTGAGGCTTGGCAGGCAGTTTGGAGTTCTATAGGCAATGTGCTCACTCAGTTATTTTTAGCTTGTTATTACTGGGCTGCTTTGGATTATTTAATGTGTGATATCGACTCCCTCCTCCCCCCAGCAGGCTGGACTTGCTGGGAGGAGCTGCCAGATGGGAAAAGAATCACCCATCTCTTGCCTTTTGCAGAGCCTGAATTCACAGAATTCACAGAATCACTGGATTGAAAGAGACCTTCAAGATCATCGAGTCCAACCCAGCCCCAACACCTCAACCCAACCCTGGCACCCAGAGCCACCTCCAGGCTTTGTTAACACACCCAGGGATGGGGACTCCACCACCTCCCTGGGCAGAACATTCCAGAACTTTATCACTCTTTCTGTAAAAAACCTTTTCCTAATATCCAACCTAAATTTCCCTTGGAGCAGCTCGAGGCTGTGTCCTCTGGTTCTGTCAGTTCCTGGAGAAAGAGCCCAGCCCCAGCTGAGCACAGCCAATTTCAGGAGCTGTGGAGAGTGATAAGGGCACCCCTGAGTCTCCTTTTCTCCAGGCTGAGCACCCCCAGACTCTCCTTACAGGACTTGTGCTCCAGACCCCTCACCAGCCTTGTTGCCCTCTTTTGGAAAAGCTCCAGCCCCTCCATGTCCTTCCTAAATTGGGGGGCCCAGAACTGGACACAGCACTTGAGGTGCTGCCCAACCACTGCCCTGCTCCTGCTGGCCACAGCATTCCTGATCCAGGCCAGGAGCCATTGGCCTTCCTGGCCACCTGGGCATGCTGGTGACTTTTCTGTTCTCACGTGAAAGAATTCTGCCACTCTCTGGTTTCTGGATCCCACTGATGAAGTTGTTGAGCTCCCAAGCCAGTCAGTGCTGTGGCTCTGGTGCAGTGAGTGATGGCTGGTGTCCCCTGCCTGTGACAAATACAGGCTCACACCCTGCTGGAATACACGTATGGGAACACATTCTTCTTCATTTGCATGGGGATAAGGGTCAGTACAGCCAGCTGAGTGACATGGAACTGCTTGTTAATCCCTGGAACTCCACCACAGGCTGGGCACAGGCTGGGCTGGGGTGGGTAATTTGCCAGGGCAGGTTGTTGTTGCATTGATGGTTTTCAGACAACTGATACTGTTTAGCTGGGAGATAAATTTCCCACAGCCACACAATGATTTAGGAGCTGTGGGCAGAATGTATGGGAGTTGGGTATTGAGCTCATTTAAACACCTTGCTGCATATTGTTATTCCTAAAATGGAGCAATGAGACAGGCTTCATAGATATTTAAATACTGAGAGAAGCACCAAGAATTAAAACCCTACTAGGTGACTATCTGCATCCTTAAACTTTTAAATTCCTCTATTTATCAAATATTTAAAGGCTTAATTTTCAAGTCCCATTTGTTTGAAATTCTTTAATGAGTCCACATTGATTTCAACAAGTGAAGACCTTATTTCAGACAGGTATTTTTGCAAAAAGGTTAAGTAACCTTATCTTCTACAGCTCCCTGAAATTGGCTGTGCTCAGCTGGGGTTGGGCTCTTTCTCCAGGAACTGACAGAACCAGAGCACACAGCCTCAAGCTGCTCCAAGGGAAATTTAGGCTGGATATTAGGAAGAATTTTTTTATAGAAAGGGTGATAAAGTTCTGGAATGGCTGGCACCATCCCTGGGTGTGTTTACACAAAGTCTGGATGTGGCTCTGGGTGCCAGGGTTGAGTTGAGGTGTCAGGGCTGGGTTGGATTCGATGATCCTGAAGGTGTCTTCCAACCCAGTGATTCCATGATTTTCTGGTTCTTATCTCTGTGAAAAGACCCTAAATGTGAATTTATTTGAATGAAATTCATTTGGATTCTCTTAGGACTCTCCAGTGCCAATGGACCCATCCCAGGAGGGCTGCCATGGGAAGAGGGGGATGCACCTGTGGGATGTTCGTGGTGGAGGAGCACCACAGGGCCCTGCCCCTGCCAAGGTGGGACCTGCTCCTGCAGAAAGGTATCTTTGAGTTTGGTGCCAAGAGAAGGATTCTCCCCTGAGAGGGGAAAAAGCTCAGGTAGAAAAAACCCAGGTGTTTGGGTAGTTTTGCATCTTTTCTGAGCTGTGGGGTAGGTGAAGGCTCTCTCTGACTGCAGGCTATGAAGTTCTTCTCAGTTGTACTTGTGAATTGCCATAAATTGTTACCAACGCTAAGTAGAGAGAAATGTGACTTTTTTATTGTTGTTTATTTTTCAATCAACCATGTGTAAGCCTGTGCACACATGTGTCATCAGAGACCCTCTTCCTTTTGCCCTTAGTGACATTTCTGCAGCCAGCTGGAAGACTGACTGTCCTGGGCTGGCATTTTCCCTGTGTCCACTTTTCATCTTGTCAGCATTTCTCTTCTTTCTTTCCTTTTCCTCTTTTTCTCTCTTTGGTGACAGTATTTCTCTGTTCAGCCTCATTCCACGCTAGACTCTTCCCCACCACAAACCCCATGCTGGGATTTGGCTGCACGTGCTAAGGAGAGATAGCAAAGCCTGCTTGGAAGTGGCTTGAAATGCTCAAACACATGTCAGATGTCTGCTAGCAAAGGAAATGTTTAACTGCAGAGAAATGTACAGTTCAATGGATTTATGGAAATAAATTTGACTGCTAGTCAGGCCTGGAAGGTATAAAAGTGTGCTGGAAGGAGTGATTTGTCAGAAGGGACATGCGTGAAATGGCCGTGCAGGAGAAGGAAGAGCAGGGCACAAGGATGTGGATCTGGGGCTTTGTTTTGTTGTGCATTCATCCATCAGGGTCTGGACTCGTTATTTTTCCCTGTCTTACATGAATAGCAGTGTTTGCTCCTGGCCTGGCAGCCCCAATCCCCAGCTCTGGGCCACTCCTGCCTGGACCAGGAGCTTGACTTGTGCTTGCACATCCTGCAGCCCTTCCTGCTGGCTGCTGTGCTGGGGCATGGAGCAGCTCCACACAGAGGATCTGTTGCCCGTGTAAGTGCTGGATGTGGGAATTTTTTAGGGTCTTTTGAGTGCACAGGGCTGGAGTGTGTCTGGCTTTCCTGCAGCCCCGATCTGCCACGGCCTGGCACAGGGCAGGGGCTGTGCAGCATCTGCATCGTGGAGGAGGAGAAACCTGCTGTGCTCACCCTGCAGAGCCCACTGATGGTCAGGACAGCAGCTAGGAATGATCACAGGGCATCCAGGGAAACGCAGAGTGGGAGCACCTTTCAGTTGTGAGGATGAAAGCTCTGAACATCTCTGCTAGCCAAGTTTTTATCCTGCTCACGGCAGCCGGAGCTGGGGGTGCACCGTGAGCTCTCAGTTCATTCCCTCAGACCAAAGCAAACCTGGCTTGGCCATTTCCTTCAGACCTTCCTGCCTTTGCTTTATTCCACAGGCAGCCTGCAGGGATCCAGCCCTGCCTGTGCTGGCCCTGCTCAGCGTGAGCAGCTGTGGCTCTGCTGCCTTGGCAGAGTTTGTGTTTTCCTGTGCTCACATTTCAGCCCAGCTCCAGCCCCGTGCTGGGTGGAAGCTGCAGGCAGGAGCCACACTGCCCCAATGACACTGAGATTTCCTTTTCCTAGGAAAAGCACTGCAAAAAGTGCTAGCAGCTTACGTGCATGAAATTCAATGTATATTGTCTTAAATAACGAGGGTTTGTAGATCTTTGCTTGGGCACATTATGGAATTTATGGGGTGAAAAACAGACTCAGAACTGGCAGTGCAGAGATCAGAAAACATTGTTGTGCATCTGGAAATGCAAAGCAAAAGGTGAGTTTTGTGCTGGGAGAGGTGCTGTGCTGTCAATCCCTTCCCCAGCTAAAAGCTGAATTGTTGTGCCAAAGAGTGACAGCCATGAAATCATCATAGAGTGGGTTGGGTTGGAAGGGCCTTAAAGTTCATCCCATTTCCATGGGCAGGGACACCTCCAGCTATCCCAGAGTGCTTCAAGCCCCAGAGTCCAGCCTGGCCTTGGACAATCCAGGGATCCAGGGGCAGCCCAGCTTCTCTGGGCACTCTGTGCCAGGGCCTCACCACCCTCATGGTAAAGAATTTCTTCCTAAAATCTGATCTAAATCTCTTTCCCAGTGCTCCAATTGCAGCAGCCTGGTCAGTGGCTGTGAATTTTCCAGTGGATGAAGCCCTTTAATTGAGTTCAAATGCTTAATCACATCTATGGAAATACCAGGTAAACAAAACAGAATTGCAGCAATCACAGGTGGCAGCAGCAGCTCTTGCCTTTTCAGATTCTTTCCTGGCTTGGTAATTTAGGGGAGAAAATCAATTATAAGATGATGGAGATGATTTGAGTTTGGCCTTTGGAGGATGAGGTCTCTGCTGCAGGTGTTCTGGACAGTGCGAATTTCTCTGTCTTGTCTCGGTTCAGTTGATAAAGCAATGATTCCTCCTTGTAGTAACCTTTTTTTTTACACAAGATGAGCAATAAAATATTTGAAATCTGGCAATTTAGGGAAAAATGGGACTGTTTAATGCAGGCAGTGAGAACTGGCAACAGTATACTGAGATATTGGACTGGTATTTTCTTGCAGGTAAGGCTGTAGGTAAGAACAAAGATAAATTTGTGACTGTTGTAGTAAAATCTCTTTTCTCTAGAAGATTTTCTTACACTCTCAGAGCAGTAACTCAGCAGAGATTCAGAGCTGCACCCCCAGCCCCAGCAGATGGGAATGGGTGCTGGTAGGGCCAGGAAGAAGGGTGGATGTGGCAGAATGGGAATGCCTGATTTGGGAATGCCTGTGGAGTAATGATGTGAACATTTTGCCATTAATAGGGAATTCAAAGACTGTTGCTGGCAGAAAGAAACTTAAAATAGCCCAAACAGGTGAAATTAGCAGCAGCAGGGGAAGCAGCAGAGATTTCCAAAGCAGGCACTTGGGAAGCAGGGACAATAAAACTCAGTAAACAAAATGCAAAGCTGTTTGGAAGGTGGATGTGCTCCTGAGAGGTGTTTCCACAGTGGAAAGGCTCATTCTGCATCTGTTTGTGCATTTAAGATGGCCCAGGGCAAGATTCAGAGCAGGATTTAAGTGTTGCAGCTTTGTGGAGTACAGCAGAATTAAGGAAGTTCATCCTCACCTTGAGGCTGCTGGGTGCAGGGTAAGAGTTCTCTTTGATTAATTACCTGTAATTGTCATTCAGTGAATGAGCAGATCTCATGTTTTCCTTGGCTGAGTTGCAGAACACCTCCAGTCTTCCAATCTCAGTGGCAGAGAGTCTGGAATATGGAAATACTCCATTTATTTTTCAGCATTACCTCTCCTTCAACACAGCCCCTGTTGGTGAGAGCAGCCCTGCAGGAGCTTTTCCTGAGGGAAATTTCAGCTCAGAGTTTTATTTTCTGAGAATGCTCCATTACTGCAAGGATTTATCTTGCAGAAAAGCTGAAAAAAAGCTCTTTTTTTTTTAGCTTTTGGCAGTCAATAAAGTCCCACATGCAGATCTTAAATGAAAATAAATTATTCTAGTCGAAGAAATTAAGTTGGTGTTAAATGTGGATGAATTATTATATTTTTTTTTATCCTTGTTTAGGCTATGTAGGGGGGAGACTACTGACCAAATGTGCAAAATCACATGTTTTTCATGTATATATTTTTCCTTTAGCCGCTGCTTCCTTTTATAGGATGAAAGCTTTCACCTCTTCTCCACCCCAATATCTGCAGCTGTGTCTGGTTTCCCAAGGCCATCTGCCCAAGCATTTCCCAGACCTTGCAACCCTCAGTCATGCAGCATAGAGTCTGAATTCCTGAACTATCCCATCCATTCCACTGGGGCCATTTACACAGGCATTACTATAAGAAAAGTTGATATTTTCCCTGTCCATCTAATTACTTGGTGGAAAAATATCCCTTTTTTTTGTTTTTTTTTTTTTTTAATCCATTGAATCCAGGCTATGGATGGGTCCAGTGAAGCTCCCAGGAAATCTGTGCTGTAAATCTTACCCTTCCTACAGCCAGAAATCCACAGTTGCTTTACAGTTTCATTATTGTTATTATGATGTTAAGAATCTGTTAAGTTGCTTGAGAATGATGTCCTTAAATTGTGCTACGGCGGTTTTGGCACGGGTTCTGAGGTCTTTATTCACGTAGCTGAGGAGTTTCCTCAGCTGTAATCAATGAGCACAAAGCTGAGCGTTGCAGGATGCAACCCCACGGTTTTGTCCCCGCTCTGGAGCAATGGCATTGCTGCAGGAGCTGCGTGGCAGCTGCCAGGCTGATACTGATGGTACAATCTGTGCAGGGGCTGCCACCCTGCCCTGCCTGCAGTGCTCCCTGCCAGCATCGCTCCTCACAGAGTGGGACTGTGGCCAAGAGGAGCAGGAACGTGTGCAGGTGGAGCAGGACGTGGCCTCCCAAAGCCAGCAGTGCTGCGGCTGGGCTCGGCTCTGCCGGGTGGGCGTGCAGCCCCTGGCACTGCCCCAAAGCTGCATTTCCACTCAGGCTCTCACTGCATGCCACCATCTGTTGGGAAGGGCACTGGCTCCTTCTGCATGCCCTCAAGCCTAATTTGCACATGAAAAATAGTGACCAGGCTGTCCATATGCTCCTGCAGGTAAGACTCTGCCTTGGGAGTTTCTGAAAACAAAGCCACAAATTCTGGTGGCTCTCCAAAAGCTGTGCGCTGATTGTGTCACCTCGGTGCTGGGACTGGGGAGCACTCCTGGTGCTGGGAATGCTGCTGGGATCATCACCCTGATCCCAAATGTTCTGGGAATGCTGCTGCAGCCAGCCTGGCCCTACACAGCATCACCCCAACCCCAAAAGTGTGATTGGTGTTGAAAGCAGCATCAATCAAAATGGGTTTCTGCAATATTGTGATCTACTTGGAAATAACCTGCTCCTAACGCAGAAGGGAGCAAAAGGAGGAGCAGAAAATTGCCTTTGTGCTGGATTTAATATTTACATCTCAGAGTTTGCCAAATAGGTTTGTTATTTATAGCAGGAGCAGCAGGAATATTCATCAGTTGCCATGGACATATTAAGCTCACCAAGTACAAGAGTGAACCACAATCTGCACTGGAGTAATTTTAAAATGCTTTCATGCCGAGCAAAATAGTTTGTATTAAATTTAAGAGTTAAATGCTGGGTTCCTCCAGTGCTGTTTCTGGGGTTTCAGATATAAAAATGGAAATGCTTTATTGGAAATTTAATGGGAAGAGCAGTGCTGTATACAGGAACCCTAAAGAACTCCCTGTCACTAGGCAGCGTTCAGGATTGCAGTTTACGGGGCTTAAAAAGCAGAATATGCAATGAGGGTGCTTAGAATCCCATTAATAGGGATATATTTTGGATGAGTTGAAATACTAAATGTAAAATAACATTTTGTAATTTAAATGGAAGCACACTTAGGGGCTGGGTACTGCCTTATTGCTGTTGGCATCTGTATTTGAAATGTTGGTTGGTGTGTCTGACCTGGGGCAGTAATCACACATGAGCAAATCCTCCTGTTGTGCTCTTGGGCAAGCAATCCTCATTTCTGAAATGCCAGGCTTCCAAAATATTGCTGGAGATGCAGGTTTCTCTTTCCTGGGCTAATTTAAGGAAAGAAAAGACAGAGAAATTATCCGAGGCTTTGTAGTCAGAGCCTGTGCAAGGGGTTAAACCTGGGCAGGGAGATCTCAGCAGATCTCTGATTTTCCACTGAACCTGCCCTTCCCCAGCCCAAAGAACAAATGCAGCAGTGAAAGAGCAGCTGAAAGCTGTCAGGCTTTAATACCCATAGATAAGGTCATTCCTTAGGGGAGACCTGCTCAAATGCATAGTAATATAACCAGGCACTGTAGAAGACACCGAGATATATTAAAAGATAAAATAAAGCAGACTGAAGTTCAAACGTAGAGAAATCTAAGTTTTATGTGGTGAAAGGTAAAATATTCTCACAGATAAGTGGAGGCTCTTGAGAGAGGAAGTGTTTGAAAGGCCTGGGAGGCTGGAGAAATCCTTGGGGATGAGAGTTTGAGGACTTACATGATCCAGATCATGCAGGAGGAGGGTTGGGAGGGGGCCTGTGGGAGGCTGAACTCACCTGCCACAGTGGCCAGGGGGTCTGGCAGCACAGCAGGGACTGGAGCATCGCTCTGGGGGAGCAGCAGGTAACTGGGGAGAGCACCCAGTTATAGAATAATAACCCAAAAACCCAAAGAGTGGAGCCTTGCTTGTGGTGTGGCACAAGCTCTGGAGGCCAAGGCTCTCTCCCGGGCTCTGGGATTTCCTTCTCCATTGTAGTTTGCAATTTTTTGTGTTAAAACTGAGCCAGTCTGAATTGGATTGTGGGTATCTGTTCTGAAGGGATTCCTCTCCTAAGCCTTTTTGGATTAACGTTGGCACTTTTTTGTTGTTGCTTTTTGTCTTTAACTTGCAGTTTTTTAAATGCAGCATGATCCTGTAAATCCTCTCAGTGGGGTTCTGGGCTGGTCTGGAAGTTCCAGCTCAGAACACATGTTTGCTAAGGTGTCAATATTCCATCTGCCCTGGGAAAGGAGCCTGCTGCTCCCTGGTTTTAAACCCCATCCCACCACACACCTGAGGGGCAGCCCAGGGGGATTCAGTGCTCACCTGGGCTGTGCAAGGTGTGCTCTTGAACATTTTCCACCTGGTATTTGTGCAGGGAGCAAGAATCTGGTTGGTGGGACAGGGCTGGAAGTGATGGCTTTTGTGGGGATGGCACCTTGGGGGTGGTGAGGGACAGTGCCAGCAGTCTGGGGGGAATCCTCTGATTTCTGAGAGAGCTGAAGGCTGCCAGGATGCCTCAGCACCAGCACTGGAGCAGGTTATGCTTTGGGAGTGTAGCACAGGAAGGATTCAAGGATCAGTTTTGCCAATGAAATTGCCTGCACTTGGTCTAGCACTGTGGCATTTAATAGTTCTATGGTTGAAGACACAAAAGTGGTTATGAGCTGGACATGGGGAAAAGGAGCTTCTTGAAAGTGATATTGCAAATGGAATTGCAGAGTCGGGAGTGTTGCACCTTGTTGATTAATCTTTTGGTCCTTGTTAATTAAACTTTTGGTCCTTGTTAATTAATCTTTTGGTCCTTGTTAATTAAACTTTGGGTCCTGGCTAAGTGGTGCTCTGGTCCTTGCAGGCTGCAGGTTGTTCATATCCCTCTCCAAACCCTTCCCTGCTGCCAGAACAGCCTGGAACCCTCCCTGTCAGGTTTCCCTTTTCTTTCTCACACAGACCAAGCTATACTGCAGCTATTTTATAGTTTTAGCATGGATTGTTGTGTTCAGTGTGCAGTTGTTATTTCCTTGCCAACAATACATTGGAATGAGCAACCCTCCACTGCTGCTGGTTCTCTTCCCTCCCATACAGGGTGTGTGGGAGGGATTGCTTCCCTGACATAGACATGAAATCCCACACTGAGCTCTTCAATGTGTTTTTCTTACAGAGAAAACAAATATGAAGAAGAATGTGGGGGAAAAAAAATCAATGTTTCTGTTGTTCAGTTTTGTATTTTCTTAGTGAGTTTTTCATCTACTGACTTTCGCAAGCAAAAGGGGTGTGCAAAGAGAAAGTAGAGGGAGAACTCTTTTAAAAAACTACTTATAAAACTCAGCATGTCTTGATCCTTCAAATACTATTCCTCTTCCCTGACGTGCAGGGCAAAGGGGCTGAATTAACTCTCCAGATTATTAGGACAAAATGATAAAACACAGTGCAAATGATCCCTCCTGGGTGTGCTCACTGCATCTCCTGAACACCTCCTGCTGCCCTTCAGGGCCTCTTTGTGCAGCAGAGAACTCCAGTAGGACCAGTTTCCCCCCCTGGATTCTGCCTTTAACTATTCTCCCCAAATATGAGGGCATTTTGTCTAGACATCTCACTTTTGACTGTAATTTTAGAGTTCACCTGATTTCATCTATCTGCATGTCTTCCTGAAGGCTGGGAAATCCCAGCTGTCTGCAATTTAGTTAAAATGGCTCTTGTTTAAGCAGGAATGATCTGAATTGAAATAAAAAAAAAATTATAAAGTTTCCCTGGAAGTAGGGAAGTCATCAATGAGGTTTGTGTGTGTTCACTGTTTCCATTTTGTATTCAGAAGGCTTAGCTCCAGCTACTGCAGAAAAGTTGGGGAATTACCACTTGCAGATAAATCTTGTGTCTAAATTGTACTTCTTGGTTGCTAATTTTGCTAATTAAAATATCTATCACCCATGCACGGCCTCAGACGGATTTAAGATAGGAGCATCACTGTCTGTAATTTAATGAGGAGCTGTACATGATCCTCGGGTTCTGTGCTGGATTTTATCCCTGTGCTGAGGATGTGGAACGTGTGCTGGGTGGATTTGGACAATAATCCACGTTTTCCTGGAAGGGTTTGGTGGTGCCATCCCTGAGCCACAGGGTGTTGTTCTACATTGCAGGGACCACTGACAACAGGGCAAGGTTAATGGTTTTAAATTAAAACAGGGTAGATTTAAACTGGGTTTAAGGAAGAATTGTTGTCGGAGTTTAGAACATCCCTCTGGCTGCCCTGGCTGTCTCCAGACCCTGGCAGGGGGCTCAGAGACCCTGGCATGAAGTCACAAACAACTGTGGCTTCGATTTTAGCCTGTGGAAAAAGCTGCCAACTCTGTGTGAGGAATTACAGACCACAAGGGTTTGAGTGGTGTGGGAGTTGAGTCAACACAGGGTGAAAAAGTAGAATTTTGGGGCTTTTTTAGAATGGGGTTCAGGGGACAATATGGAGGAATTTGGGTGTGGCCTTCTTCTCCTTCTCCTTGCCCTCCATGCCTTGCTGTGCTGGTGACACTTTTCTGTTGGTTTAAGGCACAGACACTGTCCAACATAAATGATCAATATTGGCACGTTATTGTAAACGTGGCACAGGCAGTTTTCGGTATAAAATGCAAACACTGTCCTGAGGGCAGACAGAATGCCATGGCCGAGCTGCTGGCCAGAGCTCAGAGAAAGAATGTTCTGGATCAGGGAAAATAAACAGCCTTGAGAAGCTGATCCTACGTATTCCAGACTTCTCCTTTGGCTGCAGGGCTGGGAAACAAGGATTTCTACGATCTTGGGGTCATCCCAACACACAGACCCCGAGGAATTGTTTTACAATGAGGGTTGTGAGGCACCAGAACAGTTTCCCACAATGGTGGTGGATGCTCCATCCCTGGAAGATGAGGCTGGACAGCACAACCTGATCTGGTTGAAGCTGTCCCTGCCCATGGCATGGGGTTGGTCTCAATGACCATTAAAGTTCCTTCCCAACCCAAACCATTCCAAGATTCTCTGGTTCTGGCTCATGCTTTGGAGCTGCCAACAGGGAGACACCAAAACGTACAAAGCTCTGCTTGTCCACAGCCCAGAGCTTCAGTATAATGGTTTTTGTGGAAGTTCTCATCAGATTCCGGTTGGTTTATCTCCTGAGGGAGGAGGGCTGGATCCTGCTCCTGTCCAGGATGCTGTTCACCTCAGGGACATTCTGGGACACCCCTTCTCCCACTGGGAGTTTCCAGACTGGATCCCCACCCTCTCACCCTCACTGAGGCACCAGGAAATGTTTTCTGCTCTGCCTCTGCATTCAAATGGGAACCAGCATTCCCTGTGCACTAATGTGCATCATCAGTCTTTCAGAGATGCTTGATTTCTGTTTGATTCTTAATTATTATAATAGTTAAGGCACTTAACATGCTTTAGTGATTTACTTCATTTAATTGGATGTAGTGATTAGAATATCTTTTATATTGCCCTCACTGTGGTTTTAATTTAAGATTATAATCTCATGTTTTTTTTCAGTTCCTCTGGCTTTCATTCAGATACTGCTTTTCTTTTCTGATTTCATTTTGTTTATTCGTTTTTCCTGCTGATTCAGCAAACATGCTGCTAAGATGATTTCTTGGGAAACCTGAGTGTGGTTATAAATTCTTTCATTCAGTGTAGACATTAATTAATTTAAAAAAATATATGAAAATAATGCATGAGCCTCTGGAGCTGTCTGTTGCTTTTTGCAGTAATGTGCTAGAATTAAAAAAAAAATAAAAGAAAATAAATTATTCTCTTGATGGGGCATATGAAATAAGGAGATGGAAAGTGGTGATGTGAGACACACACTCTGTGTGTGTCAGGGAGGCATGCCCTGCCTCAGCAGGTTATGACCCAGTGTCTGAGATTTTGGTATTGGTCCCCAGAGGAGGAGCTGCTCTGAAGGGAATTCAAATCTGAGGCTGTAGGTTCAGTCACCACTGCCCTGTGCTGAGGACACCAGCACAGGCACTGGGGAGGAGGGAGGAAAGGAGAGGAGGGAGTGCTGAACAAGCTCATTCTGTGTGATTTGAGGAACAAACAAGCATTTCTCTGCAGGGACAGTGGCAGATTCTCCAAATTAGTCTGACATGTACAAAAGCATGTTCTTTTTTCCTCTTGGTGCTGCACAAAATCACACAGATAATCCAGCTGGTTTGTCACTGTACAAATATAGAGTATCTGTATTTTTTTTTCTCTGTTCCAATGCCAAATTCCAGGAGTCCTCCATGGGGTGTGGTGCTCCTTTCAAAGGCAAAGGACCAACACACAATCAGGCATGCACAGGAACTCAGAGGACCAGCAGGAGAGAAGTGGCTGCTTTGTGAGTAATTCCACTTGCAATTAGGCTGAGAAAGCTGAGACATCCATTTCAAGGGCTGCTCAGTGCTTGGGGCTTTGTCCAGCTGAAATCCAGGGAGGTAGAAAAGTGTTTTATCTCCTTTCTCTCCTGGCAGCACTGATACTGCAGCAGGAGCAGCAGGGTTTGCTTGAATCCTAACCCAGAGCTCAAATTACCAATCCCCCAGTCCTTATCTTTAAAACATACCAGGGATCCTGTTCAAACAGAATAAAGGATGGGGTTCCCTGTGCAGGTCCTGCCAGCAGTGGCCACTCCAAGAAGGGAAGTTCCTCATCCCCGGCGCCCAGGGCTGGGGGAAGCTGGAAACACAAAGCTCCTTTTTCTGCCAGGCCACCTGATGAGGTGAGAGCCACTGAGCCTGAGAAACAGCCTTTGATGAATTAGTGATGAATTAGCCTGGCTCATCACGCTGTGTGCCCCGGCACGGAATCCCCTCCCGGGCTGTGGGAATGCCAGCCAGAGCCCCGTGCTTTCATCCCTGAGAGATGAGCGTTGCTCTGGGAGGGTTCCCAGTGAAATCAGTTAGGTTTTGTGCAGATCAGCATGATTTCAGGTACCTGAACCTGGCCCTGGGCTACCACAGCATCTGCTCGGACCATGCTGGAGCATCCCAGTCACTGCATTGCCGTGAAGCATCAAAACACCTCCAGTGCTTGGAGCTGCCAGCTGTCAGGCCTGTGATACACATCCTAAAGCACTTAAAGAGTTGTTATGAGTGCAAAAATATTAACAAATCGTTGGTTATTTAAAGGGATTCATTTAGGGCTCGTCTGGCTAATGAGGACAGAACAACAGAGCTGAGCCCTTGCTCTGAGTTGTAGGGAGATGTCTGAGATCAGCTGTGGTAGGAAACCATCAGGGAGCACACCTTGTTAGCTCCCTTGTGGAAAACTCCTTATCTGCCTCTTATTAGTCTTTCATTAATTAAAGCTCGAGAATCCAGTATTTTTTGTTAACTGTTCTCTCAGCATGAAATTTTGCTAATTCTTCTACTATTGGAAACAAAGCTCCCAGAGTGAAGTTTATTCTTACAGTATTCTTGCAGTTATTTATTTCATAGTGCTGTCATGCATGGATGAATTTATATGATGCTCTGATGACCTTTAGAAATTCTTCTGATTAAATGCTGTTCTACTTCATTATGACACTTCTGTACTTGTAGTACCCGATTTGATGTGTACAGCTTAATAACACAACTAGACATGAATGCTAATAACTTTACAATTCATTGCATTGCTATTTTTTAATGTAGATGAATTTTAAAACAAGTTTCTCTTGCTGCGGGCTTACATGAATCATATAAATTAGAAGGTAACAAAAGAACATATTAGCATTTGTTAGCCTGGATGCACAAATTTTGTAGTAACCATTTTAATATGTACTACAACTTTTCCAGCCTCAAGTTTAATATGTACTACAACTTTTCACCCTCGATTTTTCAACCAACATCATAATTGAATTGGTTTCCTTCTCGCCTAAGGATAATGATTTTACACTGATGGAATCATTATTAGATTCTAAGGATTATACTGATGATGCCTGTTTTACATAGAGCTAAAAAAATTAAAATTATTCAGCCGTAAAACACTTTTCTAAATAAAGGCTACTGTAAGTTGGAGATAAATGAATTAATTATTGTGTTTAGAGTTGTTGTTAAGATCCAGCATCCATAACTGGAGCCAACTCCTTGCTCCGTGCAGGGGGTGTGGAGAGTTTTTGAAAGCCTCATCCCAGGGCGTGCCCTTGAAGAGCTGCAGGTGGGAAGCGCTGCGGTGGAGCTGCTGCTGGGCAAGCATGTGTTCATGGAGGCGGGAGAGGGCTCCTGCAGACCTGCAGGGCAATCAGGAAACTCCTCATCCACAGCAACAGCCTCCAGCAGCCGGAGGAGAAGCAGAGGCGAGGTGGGAGAGGGGGAAGGAGAAGGCTTTGCCCAGGTGTTTTACTGGGAGGGAGCTGGGGGTTGGTTCACTTGGGGTTTGGGAGAGCTGCCCGTGCTCCACATCACCTTGCTCAGGGGTAAAAAATGGTTTGAGTTGGTCCAGAGTGGGTGAGACCCAACTCAGCCACATCCATCCCTTCTCCCTGAACATCCAAGCGCTCCTTCTGGGATGGAGGGAGGGGAAAACAAGCCAGGTTAAGCATAAATGATGAATTTCTGCTATCCCAAAACCCATCAACATTTCATGGGTAATTACACTTCAGGCTGCAGAAATAGCTGTTGAATTAATTGATTTTGCAGTTCCATCCTGATGTGCTGAGTGGGCGTTGGTCTGTGTGGACGTGTCAAAATAACATCTTCAAAAGTCTCTGGGGTGAAAGACATTTACCTCTGTCTGTTGAGTAATCAGCAATTAGAATACAAGATAAATATCTGAAAAAGAGGAAGAAAAGCCTTTAAATGCATGAAGTATTTTTTATAATTTTTACCTGTCAAATATAAAAGTGCCTGGAACTGAAATTCAGCAAGTAGTCCTCTTCCTCTGGCTTTTTAAAGCTGGAGGTTAACCTCAATTAAAAAAAAAAATTAAAATCATAGTTTTTAAAGCATCTATTTAAAATAATTTTAAATCACAAGTGAGAGAGCAGTCAGCATAACTCCAAGGGACTGAACATCTGCGTGGTTTTAAAAAGCCTTAGTGCTTCATGACTGCTGCTGGATGTCAGTGCTGAGGTCAGGAAACACGATTGCTTCCCCTGATTTCAGCTTCAGTCAGTTTGATTCACTCCAAAAACAAGAAGAAGGAGCTGCACCAGCTGTAAACTTGCACTTACTCCACTAATTGTGTACAGAGTGATCAATATATAAATCAAATGCTATGTCTTGCTGCATTAAAACATTATCAAACTCCTGAGCTCCTCAGCTCCTTAACGGGGCTCCAGGAGCAGCACAGAGCTCCTGTTGTGCCTGGCTCAATAGTTTCCCTAAGCTGAGATGTAAACTTGTCTCTAAAAGAAAAAATAAGCTGACCTACAGGTAAAAGAGCTGCATTGAATTCATCTCGAGCACATGTTACATTTTCTTGACACCATTACCCTTTTCCTTAGGAAACTTCAGAGTGGTTTTGATTAATAATGAAAATAAGGAAAACAACCTGTAAAAGCAAACCAGGGGAACTCAGTGGCCCATCTGCTTTCAACCTTTTGCTCTTTGTATTCTCAGCAAAAGGAACAAAATCTCATCAAGCTTTCTTTTCAGCGTTGCACAGGACTTTAGACTATTTCCTATGCTCAGCTCTTTGGAACAACAAAACAAAATAATTAAGGTAATTGTTTCCAGCAATGTTAAATCAAGTCGATAACAGGAGACAAGATCTCCAGATCCCAGCCCAGGCTCTGCAAAGCACTTATTGAACAACCTGGGCTAAATTGTTTAACCTATTTGCTGCTGCTCCCCTCTCTTTAAAGTGAAGGCACACGAAACTTTCCCTGCCCTGGCATCTGTCAGCGGGAGTGTTGGTTTTTGTTCTGGGGGCTTTTGGAAGCCCGGGGCCAGAAACATCCCTAGAAAATCCTGGGGCTATTTGCAGCTGATTGATGGTGTTGATAGGGACCAGGCTATCACGACAGTGCCAAGGCACAGGTGAGACACCCCTGAGCCTCAGCTGGGTGTGGATTCACTCCTTTTAGGTGTAAATTCAGGTGTAAATCCCCACTGGCCTGGCTGCTGGGAGCAGAGCAGCTCAGAGGGCACTGCCCATAGCACTGATGTCTCTGCTGCCTCACCAGCTTCCTCATCAGCATTGACTTTGGTGTTTCCTTGCTCCCTAGAGCTTGAATTAGTCTAAAAATTGGCCAGATTTCTGTAGATCTCTAGAGGAAGAGTAAAATCTGTTGTTGCAGTAAAGCCTCTCTATAGGCATGGTGTTATGTTTCAGAAGGGATCAGTTTGGGAACATCTGTCATTGCTCTGTCACAGAAGGTGAAGAGTGGAGCTGCAGAGAAGCTTCAAGTTGAGTTTGGGGAATTGGGCATGATCAGGGACTTGCTGAAAACTTGCTGTAATTAAAGAGCTGCTGTCAGAGGCCAAGCAGGCAGAAAAAATGTTCCTTCCTCAGCTGCTGTGCCCTGTGGTGAGTTCATCCTGACTTCCAACCTTTGATGGAGAATTAAATTTGGAGGTGGAAAAGGGGATGTCTTGTCTTAGGGGTGCTGTGGTGACTCGAGAGGGTGTCCAGTGTGCACAGGCATGGAGGAGAGGAGTGGGGTCCCTGATCTACCACCCCATCCCCCAAATTATCCCGAAGGCTCTGCAGGGAGTGTGCTGTACCCCAGCTGTCTGACTGGAACAACCAAATCTGCTGCACCACTAAAGAAATTCTGGCCCACAGGCCTGGAGAAGACCTTTTGCTTGGCACAGGTGATGCCAGTGGGGCTCTGTATGAGGAATGTCCAAAGGCAGGAGGTGTCCCTGAAGGTTTTGGGCAGAGAAGCTCCTGAGCTGTGTCTGTGTTGCCAGGGCTGGGGCTGGGACGTGTGGGACTGGCCTGGATCCTGCAGTCCTGCAGCTCTTACAGGGTTCCTCTGAGGAGCTGGCAGCAATGGCCACATTTCAGCAGTTTCTGCACCCTGCAGCTGCCTGAGAGAGACATCACCGCCAAAATATCCCAAACTGTGCAGAGCAGGCACTGATCGCCCTCATGGAGTGACCACAGGACAGAGATCTCCTGTCCCTCCCACACCATGCCTTACATAATTTGGGTGCATTCTGCTGGGCTTGTGGCCTCCCTCTTTGCAAAGAATAAGATTCTGCATTTTCAGGAGAAGAAATTCATTCTTCTGTTGTTTCCTTTCCAAAATTTCCTTTGGTGCAAGTGTGAATGTTACCAAGTGTGTCTTAGAGTGTGGGAGCTCATGTTAGGCTGAGATGGTTCCTTTAATGTACACTGCACATAGCTTGGATGGATGCATTAATCATATTCCTATTGCCTTTGTTATGGTATTGGCAGAAACAGGCTCTTGGGTTTTTTTTAATTAAAAAAAAAGGAAAATGGGTTTGGGGTTTTTTTTAAGATGCATTATATTTCAGCAGCTAATGAAGAGGAAATAATGATGACTGTGCACTGTAATCTGTATTAGAGCTCTAATTAGACTATAGCAGAACTGCTTAGAGATATCTTTTAAACACCTGCTTGGTAATTTTGAGCCTCACGTGCTCCTCCATTCACCAGAGCAGGCGTGGTGGGAGGACTGAGGTAACACTGAATCATGAAACAGAGCACACATCAGCCTCCAGCTGTGCCCCTTGTTTGCCCTGCTCCACATATCTGTAGGAAAAGGATCCCGTGGATGGTCCTTGAAGGGCCCTTTGTGTGGGCTGGCATCTCTATTGCCTGTGGCAGGTGTTGGGAAAGGAGCCAGATACATTTTCTGACTTCCTTGTGACCACCCAAAGGCAATGTGGTGCCAGGACAAGAATTCCCAGTTCAGACTCTGGTCCTGCTTGTCTTAAACCAGAATGTTCTGTATTGTGCCTCCAACATTCACTTATCATTGATTTAGTTGGGAGTGTGTGTTTTGGAGACCATAAAAACCTCTAAATCTGGAAATAATGCTGGCCTTCATTTGTAAAGCTGCTTTGAAGTTGTCTTTTACTGCCACAAAAGAAACCACAAATATTTTCACTCTGTCATATCATTTGCTTTCACATTTCTGTCATTTATGTAAAAATTGAATTCTAAACATGAATTACAAATGTGCCCAAAATCAATAAGAGTTCCTAACTCGACCGTACCTGTGATCCAGCTTGTTTCTCTCAATTCTTCCCAAAGGAAACCTTCCCTGACTTCGTGTTCAGGTGTTGGAGGATGTGAAGCTGTTGGTGCCTGAGATCTGAGCACAGCCCAAATGAGGTTGCTACAGGTGAGCAGCTTTCATTCAAAGCCTTTTTTTTTTTTTATCCTTGCAATGAAAATTTTCAGTGGATGCACTAAATCTTGAGATAGTCACACATTTAAATGGCATATGACCACATTTTTCATGGGGTAATGCATTTGCCAGCAGTATTGTCGCTCAAAGGTACGTCAGACTTATTTTCTGTATTTTGAAATTTTTGGTAACTACCTGCAATTTCATAAAACCCCATTTCAGGTGGTCATTGAGAGCTACAACTGATCTCATCCCCTCTGAGGGATCAGTTCTTCCTTGCAGAGTTGCTGCTTTTTTATGTAACTTCTGCTCTGAGCCCTGAATGCAGCAGTAAAATTTGGGTAACTTAATGCAACCCCCACAGACAGGACAGAGATGAAGAGGAGAAGAGTTCTGGGGAGTTCAGCTGTCCTGGGTAGGATTGGAGTCCCAGAAGAGGAAAAGATAAAAGGACCAGGTAAGTGGTGAATGCAAATAGCATCAGATGCCATAGGCAGGTGTGAAGGCAGAGAGAGAAAAGGAGAATGTCCTTTCCTCTTCCTCCCTCTGTCCAGGCTCTGAGGCAGGTGTACACATTTATATATGTGTTCATTTATAATGTGTATAAATGCACACATTTATACCTGCTGCAGTGGCACTCTGAGAGGCAGACACATGGAATTTCTCAAGGCGATTTGGGGCTGGTGGCAGACAAAATCCCTGAGATTTCACAGTATTGGTTGATCTGAAGGGACGTCCCAGGGACTGCAGTAGTGGAAGGTGCTGCCCTTGGATGAGAGGCAGAAAGTAACAAAAAACTGACTCCAAAAATAAGACAAGGGACTTATTTGGATTCAGCAAGCAACTAAAAATCCCAGAACAAAGCCCCAGCAATTTTTGTCATATTCCTCACTGGGATAAGTGATGCTCCCAGCAGCAGCAGTGCTCGTGGAGGCAGCAGAGCAAAGAACAAATGCGCTCATGCAAGGGACCTGGGAGGCCAGGAGCCGAGTCTGGCAGAGCCCCAGGAGGCTGCTGTGCCTTGCTGAGGCAGCCTGGTGGCTCGGTGACACCAGCTGCCTGTCCCCAGTGCCCCGTGTGGCACGGGTGGCACCCGGGAGCCGCGGCTGTCAGAGCCGAGCTCGCCCGCCAGTGAAGCGCTGAGCAGGGACCTCGAGGGCTCCTGAGAAACCCAAACTCATCTTTCATGATGCTGCTGGGGCTGGTGCTTCCCTTCAGTTCAGTGGGAAATCAGCTCACTGCTGTTTTTCAAGGGAGGAAATTTGAAATTGGCCTTTTAAATTCCGCTGTGTGCAGCTGGGCTGGGAAATCTGAGGGGGTTTTGCCGCCACTCTCAGTGCTGGGGTGTCACTGCCTGGCGTATGTGAGACAGGTCTGTGCCCTCCTCTCCCTCCCTTGTGGCTTCAGAAGTTGTGTCCCCTCTCCAGAGGAGAATGAACCATGTGCCACCTCACCAGCATGAGATAAATGGCCAGTCCAGAAGAGCTGAAGTAAAAACCCTCTGGAGTTTTTATGCACTGTCCCTCCAGGGGCCCTGCCCTACCAGCTCCCCAGTGCATTTCAGGTGAATCCAAGGATCTTGGCTTGTATTGCTGTTTAATTGCTCACCTGTATCAGCAGCATTCTAAGACATGAGCCACATCAATCTAATCACGAACCCAAACAAAGCAGCAGTCACTCAAGTCCTTTATCTATTGGCAGGCAACAGCAAGCCCTCATCTTTTATCCACTCTGCATACACACAATTTTTCTGCAGCCTTCATCAGCACCAGGAATTCATCAGCTGAGACCAACATTTATCTCAGTAAATCCAGCATGTGTGTCTGCCCCTGCCCTGACTATCCAAACATGCAGCCACATCAGAGCTGCTCGTTTGGAGGGCGATGACAAGGGTCATCATTTTATTCTTTATCTCTCGCTCTTGGAAGCCAAAGCAAGGCAGGAAACAGCATCCTGGGGAGCTCGAGGGTGTGGTTGACAACCTTGCCATGCCTGGCTGTTCATCAGGGTGTCACAGGAGGATGAGGAGCAGCGGGAGGCAGAGCTGAGCATCGGTGCCCGCAGCTCCGGTGCCAGCCCTGTCAGCCCCTCCAGCCACGTGTGGAGAAGCCAAAGGGCAGAATTGCCATGTCAGGTAGGAAAGCTTCAGCCTGGCCAAAAATCAGCTTGTTTTTTGAAGATGAGACAGGTTTGAATTGAGTTTGAATGTCTCATGTTTCCCTCAGGGCTGTGTTTTTGGGAAGAAGGTTTTGTTAGGGCTACTTTCCACTCACTCGGCATTTACGTGCCTAAAAGGATTCAGCTGTCAGAGCCTGGCAAGCGCTGAAAAGCTCTTGTTAAGGTCACTGGTATCAGAGAAATGTCTCTCCTACAACATCCCTGTGAGCCAGGGCCACTGGCACTGGGAGACAGGGACGGATGTCAAAGCCCTGTGCTGCAGACGGGACCGTGCCCTGCTGTCCCGGCACGGTGTCTCCTCCGAGGAGAGCCGTGGAACTCTGCTCCAGCTAAGTGCAAAAAAAAAACCCAGCTCTAAACATCCCTGACCTTTAAATTCAGGCTGCAGCGAACAGATCTGCTGCTAACCAAAAACCCAGGCTTGCTTTCATGTGCCTGAGCGTTCAGGGAATAGATGTAGCTTAACATGCAAATGCTGGGCTTCCTGCAGCACGCCGCTGCTTTTCAAGCTCTCTCATTTCATGCTGTTACCTCCATCCCTGCTGTGTCTGTGAAAAGAGCCTCTCTGAGGAAAAGTTTCCCACAGACACAAAGCCCAACTGATGCTGTAAAAGAACCCAACAACCAGTGACTTACAGCTTAATTTCTAAATGCAGTGTCCATCTGCAGCCTGGCAACCAGCAGCGTCTGTGCTGCTGGCGTGTGGAGAAACCAGCCCCTCACTCCCTCAGGTTTCTGGGTGTGTGTTTTATATATTTGTCCTCATGTTTAAGTGAAGAAGTCGTGAATTAGTGAGCCAGGAGTCCTGTCCTGCCATAGGTGTGCAGGGGAAGGTTTTCCCTCTGGAGCAGCGATGCTCCAGTGCCCTTTGATCATCTGAGCATCTCTGTGTCCGAGTTCCTGTGCTCACAAAATTCAGTGTTGTACACAGAGAGGGAAATAGATATCTCTTGTCCCGGGTAACGAGCCATAAGAGAGGGAAAATGGCCTCAAGTTGTGCCAGGGGAGGTTTAGATTGGATATTACGAAGAATCTCTTCCCTGGAAGGGTTGTTAAGCCCTGGAACAGGCTGCCCAGGGCAGCAGCGGGGTCACCAGCCCTGGAGGGATTTAACGGAGGTGTGGATGTGGTGTCTGGGGATGTGGTTTAGTGGTGACCTTGGCAGTGCTGGGTTAATGGTTGGACTTGAGGATCTCAAAAGTCTTTTCCACCCTAAATGATTCTGTGGTTCTCTGTTCAAATGCCTTTTTTCTTACCACCACTGAAAAATGCCCTTCAAGCCCATGTACAGCAGCTCTGGGCAGGTGGGACTCATCAACAAATAATATTTTCTTGGCAATTCAAATATCTTCCTTGAACCTTTCTTGGATCCTTAAGGCAACACATGAGGCATTATTGACAGGTGAAATAGACAAAATGTTCTATGTTTCTCTAATTTTCTTTTTATTCTCTTCTAATTTCAATTTTTTCCCATTCTACGCCACTACCATATAATCCAACATTTTAAGCATATTGTCCCTCATAGTGTCTGCTTAAATTTAAAAGCTTGTCTGGTTATTTTGGCCACAGGAGACATCATGAATTCCATCAGCAATTGCTCTCCTTGGGAGCTGGTCCCAGCAGGAGCAGGGAGCCAGGACCTGCTTTGGGACTGGCAGGACTCGTGTGGCTGCACCTGAGCTGGGCTGGGACTGGAGAAAAGAGCACATGGAATATTGGAAGTTAATTTAAACTTCATAGAAATGGGGTAAAAAATAAGATTTAAACCTGATTTTCAGCAATTCAGTCCTGAATTGTGGCTGTATGTAAGGGAGCTCATTAGCAGAATATCCAGGCCTAGAAATCAAACCATGGTCTCTAAAATCTGGGCTTTTGTCCCAAATATGCAGCTGGGTGTTCTTGCTCCCCAGGTGTCAGGGAGAATTCTCATCCATGAGGCACCAAGAAAACCAAGAGATATTTGGTTAAAAGCCCTTGAGGAGAGGCCTGACCCTGTCCCACACTTTCTAGCACAAACTCCAGTTAAGCAGGGGAGTGGCCCCAAGCAGCAGAGTGAGTGAGCTCCAAGAGCAGGAGTGACTTGCTGATAGGAGCAGGAGGTGCTGGGAGCAGTGCCTGGCTCTCAGCTGGGCTTTTCTCAGGCTCCACCATGGAGTTCACGCTCACATGGGGTCACTCTGACCCCTCAGTCACCTTTTCCCTCTGAACAGTCACCATGGACCACTCCTGAATTCTGGCAGCACTCACCCAGGACAGATGGGCTCTGCCTCTGATAGCTCCAAAACATCACAGAACTCTCATCTTCTGAAGAAAGCCTTCCCCAGATGGGTCTCATTTAAATCATGGCCTTTCTCATTTCTTCCCAGAGGACAGCTAATTAAGTGCAGAACGGACAGCTCTGCTCCTCCCAGGGCAGGACAAGTGGGTGTTTGATATCAAAACATTTATGGTTTGGTTTGGTTCCAGCACATCAGAGAGGAGAGATGATGAACTCAGTAGAATAAATACCAAGAAATGTTTTGAACTCCCCATTTTGTCTGAGTTTACCAGAGCTGGCCAGAAAGAGGTGAATTCTTGAGAAATACCTTGTGGAAAAAAAATGTCTCTAATTTTTTACTGCACTGGCCAAACCCAGTTCAATCTGTGTTATCTCTTGTGAGTTCTATTAATAGTCTGCTGCCAAAATTAGTGGTTGCAGCTGAGGATCTCAGAGGAGGTTGAAACAAAGCTCTTCTCTTGCTTTCCAAGCTCTGCCTGCCCCAATCCAGTTGTTTCTGGCTGCCATCTCCCAGTCAGTTGTCTGTGGTGGGAAACTTTATTCCCTTTTCTTCTGGTGCATCAAAATGGCTCCAAGAGATTCTTCCCCTCCAGGCAGGAAACCCTGGAGACTCTGGATCTTTTCAATTAGCTGCATCACAAACTGATTTCCAGCCTTGTCTCTCTTCTCTTACATGAGCAGTAAAATCCCTTCTCTCCTCCCCTTTAGCTGAACTAAAGTGGGCAGTTTTTAACCTGCTTTTTACAAGCGTGTCTGCACGGTACAAATGAGGAGTTCTGGCTTATCTTCTGTTGTGTAAATATTTTTGTGCTTCCCAAACAAAGTTTTTCTTTCCTTTTGATCTGGCTTTCTTGTAGCCAGTTTAACCTCCAGAAAGAGTCAGAGCATTCACAGAGATTGCCACTGGCATTAGTCCTGAGGAAAACTGGAGAGAGAAAAGAAAACTCCAAATTACTGCTGAAAACAGCTTGTTTAGAATGGATGATCACCAAAGGAAAAGGTTGTCTTTCAGTGTCCTTTTTAAAGCAAATTTTTGCTTTACATAGCTGGGACCAATATCAAAATAGCATTTGCTTAGTGTGATACAAGATGAAAGTGGTGCTTTTCCAGGGAGGTGGTTGTGCCCCAGACTTGTGCTGTGGGCAAGATCTCAGAATTACTGCAGTTATTTTTACCCTTCCATACTTGTTGTGCCTAAATTTTTCACTGATTGCTTTGGGCTGTGATGGCAGGGCAGGTGTAGCATTCCCAAAAGAAACTTTTATGGCAACTTCAAACTCCTACAAGAAGAGGCTGATTCCGGTTTCACTGATTTCACAGCATTATTTTTTATTAGAGTTATTTCACAGAATAACCATATAGAGTTACATTTCCTAATTATAAAACTAGCACCAAAGCATCAGTACTAGAGGGAAGAAAAAGAGCACAAGCAGTCTGTAGATAAAAATGTTTAATTCCACTTAAATTTGTTATTATACAGAAGATGTAACAGTAAAGATTTTGGCAGCATTTTGGGTAGAATGACAGCAGAAGGTCTGGCTGAACTCGTGGTTTTGTCCCAGTGGTCAGAATGGTTTTTATCTGGAGAAAATACATATAAATAAATAAATAAAATAATACATATATATTATATATATAAATACATAAAATTATTGTTTCCTATAATATTTATTATATATTATTATATTATATATATTATTATATTTAATAAATATATTGTATATATATAAATGCATACAAATATATATAATATGTAGATATATAAATTATAAATATAAATGCAAATACATATAAACATAAACATAAAATATAAATAGAAATATATAACTATAAGTATATACATTATAAATAAATATATATATATGGGATTTATATAGGGCTTGCATATGTGTTTTCCTGGATGTTTCTCAGGTCTGCTGCTGGTACCTCCTTGAAGAAAAAGTGCCTTTTTTATAAAAACCAACCAGCTGAAGATGTTATTGAGGTCATGGATGTGAAGGCAGGAGGAAGCAGTTCCCTGGGAGGGTCTGCCTGGAGCCTCCTGGTGACTCTCTGGAATCACAGCCAGCAGGAAAACTTGGCAGAGCTTTGCTGTGCCTCAGCCCTGCCCTGCTTCAGCTGGGCTGATTGATCAGCCCGAGGCTGCAGAAATTGGGGTGAGGGGTTCATTAGCCTGGGATCAGGCCCTCAGCACTGGATACTCTGCTTGCTTGGAAGCAGGTAATTAATGGTGCTTTATTTGTCACGTTTCCCAGGCAACACAAACCCCCAAGCCATTGTTTTCCAGACCATGGACTGATGCTTTTGGCTGCTGCAGAAGCTGCCCCATCTCGTCTGAAGCTGCTGAAAAGGTACCAAAGCCGT
Source organism: Chloebia gouldiae (assembly GCA_003676055.1). NCBI lineage: Eukaryota > Metazoa > Chordata > Aves > Passeriformes > Passeridae > Chloebia > Chloebia gouldiae. Next base: position 2,541,356 of record QUSF01000031.1, on the reverse strand, counting down.
ATTTTTTGTCATTATAGTCTATTTACATCCTATATCCAAAAAGTAATGATGATCAGATGCTGCTGCTGAAATGATCTGCTCTCACTTCAGAACTCATTCAATCAGCAGCAGAGTGCTCTGCTATTCAAATAGATAATTAGTGTTGTGACAAGGGTGACTGTAAATGCCTCAGTTTGCTGGCAATGTTAGGAAGTGTGACAAAAATTAAATTATTTGTCTGCCTTAAGCGTGGCCCTCCTTGGACTGCTAATGAGGGAAATTCTTGTTAAACACATGTCCTGTTCAGGCTCCTTTACAGGTGCTGGGAGAATGATTTATTCTTTGTATCAACAGGGGCAGGAAAGACAGGGCTTTTCCCTGTTTTCCCTGACTCTTTTTTTGTGCTATTCCCTGATGTGAGAGATCATTGCTTGTGTTCCAGCACGACAGAGAGATTCCCCGCAGGGACACAATCCCAAATGGACACCTCTCCTGCCCAGCTTGGGAAGGAATTGGCTCAGGGAGAGCCTTTGGGTGCTCCAGTCTCAGGGGAAGGAGTCACAACAAACAAAACCCCCCTGCAGCTCTCTCTGGGGCTGCAGGTTCAGGGCTGCCTCAGTTTGTGTTCCTGGCAGTCCCTGCCTCTCTTTGCAGGATCAGGAGGCTCCAAGGCCCCGTGTCCCTGAGCAGGGGGATGCTGTGGAAGCAGGGAGCCCCTCTGGAGCTACCCATGGCTTTTGTGCAAAGGAATCCCATTAATTGTGCATTTTCATCCATGGCCACGTGCTTTGGCAGCTGGGTTCGGGTCCCACCTTTGCCCAAGGGGATGCAAACCCTCCCTGTGTGCTGGGACAGTCCTGCAGCCTTGGCTCATGATGGAGCAAATCCCTGCCCCTCCTCTGCCGTTCTGCATCCCGAGGAGTGCAGGATTTGGGAGCACCAGGGCTGAGCAAGCAGCAAGGAGCTGGACTCCCCCAGAAGTTTCTCTTTCTGGATGGACAATTTTGGCTGTCCCACTGTCCTAGGAGCTGGTTTGAGTTTAAATTGTCACGGGCTGGATGAATGAACATCCTGAAGTTGCATCCTTTCACAGGCTTCTAATGGGATGCTGTTGATCCTTCCTTTTTCAGCCTCTGCCAGTGCCTTGATGTTCTCCCCCTCAAGGGAATTAATGTCTGGGAAGGAATGGAGAGCACAGCACAAAGAGCAGGCATGGTCCAGACCTCACAGGACTAATTATGCTCTTAAAGGGTGAGAAAATAATCTCGGGTACATTGGGAAGAAAGTTTCTCAGTAATGCTGCATGGGGTTACAGGCATGTCTCCTATATTTGGGTATTTGAAAAAATAAAAAAAAAATAAAAGCGTTTCAAAGACACTTTTTGACCTCAAAAAGATCAGTGAGGAGTTCAAGAAAAGAAATTTAATTCTAAGTTGAGTTTACCATGTTTTCTTGACCCTTAAGGATGGAAAAAGCAAAGGAAGGATGCACATGAAGGTCCTGTGAAATTCTAATATCAAAACACTCTCATGCACAAACGGCAAAGTCTGAAAACAGAGTTCAAACCCACAGCAAGCGAAGAGCAGGGTATGAATTCCAACGAGGGCACTGCAGACACTGCAGCCTGGCAGCTCAGGCTCTGCAAGAGCAACCAAAGGAAAGGTGAGAAACACCAAATTTCTGTTTATTGAAACACCAAATTTCTGTTTATTGAAACACCAAATTTCTGGGGGGCAGCTCTGGGAGGCAGGACAGAGGACTGGCACTGGCACAAGAGGAAAACAGGGAAATGGATCCCAAATTGGTGCCAGGGTTATTTGAGAGTGACAGTGGGCTGTTTTTGTGGCAAATACTCTTGCACAAATACACTGGTGCCTTCTGAGGGCATCTCCCAGGGACAGTCCCTTGGTCTGGCAGCACCTGCCAGCAGGAGAAAGTGGCAGAGCTGGCACAGGACTGTCCTGGAGGGGATGTCCAGGGGGTGTCCCACCCTCAGCCACCTTGGGAAACTCTTCCAAGCCAAAGGTAAGACTCTAAAAGCTGTGCAACAGAGCTTGCTGAGGCTGCCGAGTAGGAGTTCACAGAATTCACAGAATGACCAGGTTGGAAGAGACTTTCAACATCATCCAGTCCAACCCAGCCCCAACACCTCAGCTGAAATTGGCTGTGCTCAGCTGGGGCTGGGCTCTTTCTCCAGGAACTGACAGAACCAGAGCTCACAGCCTCGAGCTGCTCCAAGGGAAATTTAGGTTGGACATTAGGAAAAGGTTTTTTACAGAAGGGGTGATAAAGTTCTGGAATGTTCTGCCCAGGGAGGTGGTGGAGTCCCCATCCCTGGGTGTGTTAACAAAGCCTGGAGGTGGCTCTGGGTGCCAGGGATTAGTTGAGGTGTTGGGGCTTGATGGTCTTGAAGGTCTCTTCCAACCCAGTGATTCCGTGAGTTCAGCCTGGAAAATCAGCTGTTCTTCCTCCTGGGCTGCTCCCTCCTCCCCAGAGCCCCAGGCTCTGTGGGATTGCCAGGAAATCCCTTTTCCCAGGGACCAGGCTGCTCCCCAGAGCTGCTGAAGGTGCTCCACAACCCCCAGCCCTGGCAGCTCCAGGCTCCCAGTGCCTCTTTCCATCCATCAGCCCTGACAAAGCAGCAGAAGGTGCACTCAGGTCTGTCTCTGCTAAACACATCCCTTTTTATTGATTTGCAGGAGTTCACAGCATTAGCATAAAACAATCGAGGCGGCTGTTTCCCCTAAGAGAGCCAGGGCTTGTTTACAAACTCATTTTATTTTCACAATATTCCGCTGTTATTTATTTCAGACAGAGCTGCCAGATGAATGCACTCCCTCATGCTGGACAGCTTGCTTTATTGCCTGTTATTAAGACATAACAGATATAACCTGACAGGCACTGCCCACATCTGCCTGCCACCACTGAAAGGCAAATTAAGTAGAAAATAGAGATCTCCAATATTTCTTTGGCCTGAAGTGATATTAGTTTTTAACTCATTTTGTATTCATAGAGAATCCTGCGTGTTTGCAACATATCCCACAGTGAACTGTTCAAAGGAAAAGTTGGGTTTTAAAAAATTCTTACTCCAAGTACCTCTGAGAAATTCAGGCTTTGCAATGCAGCTCTGATGTTGGATGAGGAATTGAACAGAATGCAATTTTTAAAACTACGACTGAAGCCTACCATTCTTCCTTATGAGATTTCAAATATTAGATGTGACAAAGTGATGGTTATTTTAGGGAAGCCTAAGCTCAATGGAATGGCAGAACCACGTTCCCCACCACCTGCAGTTCTTGTTGATTAAGTAATTCTAGTCACATTTTTCATTATTATTATCATTTTTCTTCCTTTTTTTTTTTCTTTTTTTTTTTTCCCCACCCCAGGACCGAGTTGCCAATCTGGGATTTCTCAGGAGCTGCTCTGGAAATGCCTGCAAGATGCAGGATTATCCCTTACTGCCTCTCCACCTTTTCCTCCTGCACTTTCCCAATGCTAGCTTGTTTTTTATCAACTCACAGGAGAAACAAGACACTTCTATTAATGCAAATAACCCTGAGCTGCATTAACATGACAGGAGGAAGAAAGAGAGCTCAGTTTAAAGGAAGACTAATCTGGACACTGGAGGAGGCAGAGCGAGGCAGGAGTGTCCACCTACAACCATCTGACAGGAAAAATCTGATTTACTCAAGAAAAATTACTGCACTCTTTGTGTGTAAGCACACACTTGTGATTTGTGGGGATCATTATTAACCCTTACTGCAGCGCCTGGATCAGCTCCCCATAATGCAGGTAGGATCCACACTTTAAAAACTTAAAATAAATAGTTGTGCTATGCCTGTGTTCCCAAAAACATGGTTTTAGTGATGGAAAATCTCAGATTTTATGGGAAGCTGCAGGGTGTAAAAACAGACAACTGCAGCAGCAAACAGGACCTGCAATTTACTGCAAAATAGTGATACACTGAATACATTATTCTAAAAAATGAACTCTTCCTCAGTATAATTACAGTGTGGGTTTTTTTTTCCTCTTTAGGGAAGAGGAAACAGCCTGATTGGATAGATGGGAAATGGGGGTGGGTTTTTGCCCATCCTGATGCAAACCCAGGCAGAGGAGGAGCTCAGAAGCTTGAGCACAACCATTTTTAGATGTATTAAACCCCCAACGTGTGCAAACATGTAATGGAAACAAGCAATAACACTTTGAGATGTTCTATTATCCCTCAATGTAATAAATATTTTATTACAGCAATAGAAAAGAATGCATACAGATAACCATAGGATACACACACAACTGGAAGTTCAAGGATAAATTTCAACCTTTTCAATATGAAACAAGGTACTGGGTACATATCTCATGGAGATATAGAACTAGAAATCAAGTAATAATACAATGTAAGCGCATGAAAAATGGGCAGTACAGGAACCTGGACTAGAATTTTGTGAAACAAGAGAAAGAGTCACCCTTTGTTGCATGAAATATAACTATTTACTCACTAGGAACACCTGGATTTCCATGTCCCACCCACCCCCCTGTTTGCAAGTGTCTGAAAACAACACTGGTCAGCCACATGGAAAAGCAACTAATTTTTAACTAATTTATAGCTCTCTATGTACAGTATATACAGCTCCTGCTTTCCTCAGCAGCACTTTGTCTCATCTGCCAGCTGAATGCGTATCAAGGTATGTTTTTCTACAGTGCTACCATCATTTTATGAATCCTGGTTCTCCCTTTGTAGCTGTGTGTGTTGTAATAGTATTGTGAAATTAAAAAGGCCCAGTCTTTGGGAGAAGATGCTTTATGTCATGTGAACACGTGCTGAACAGGGATGCTGTGACCTCCCTAAAAGGTGTCTAAAAGGCTGATGTGACTCAAGCCACAACTCTAAAAGTTAAATGGGCCGGGATTAATTTATCTTTAATTTACTGCCATGACAGAAAGCACAGATTTCTCTTCAACAGCAAGTCTGAAGTGTTGTTGTATCAATTTTTTTTATATCCTAATATTGCCATGAACTTCCCAGGCTGATGTGACAGCGGTGGGGTGCAGCTGAGAGCCAGAGCAGGTGGGACAGCTCAGAACTGGCTCCAGAGCAGCAGGAAGGAGAGGTCTGCCTGCAAATCTGAATTTAGGCTGTTTGCAGTGCAGGGTGGCAGGGAAATGAGCAAGAGGCTTTGGGGCTCAGCTCTGGGAGGGAGGGAAGGGGTGGCTGTCCTCCCTAAGGCCACGGTGCCCTGCAGCTCCCCAGGGCTGCCAGCTGGGCAGGAGGACAACAAACCACCCTGGAGCTGGGAGAGCCTGGTTCTGAAGGAAACACCTGGATAGGGAAAGGTGAGCTGGGGAGATGAGCACATGGAATTCAGAATCCACTGATGAAGGCTGGGTGTTTGAGAAGGTGCACAGGAACATCCTCAGGTCACAGCTGGGAGATCGTTTCTCAGGAGCAGCAGTGGAGGCCTTTGCCCTGCTCCAGATGGGATTTCTTTGGAGATTTCTTCTGGGATTTTTTTTTTTTTCCATTTAGAGCAACTCCCACAAAGGGCAGCAGGAAAATGATCCAAACTCCTGGGTGATGGCACTGCCTTGGGAGCAGCCACGGGGTGGTCGTGTTACACTCCAGCTGACAACAGCCACAGCTCTGATTTCATCTCCTCCATGTCAAATGCTATTTTAGCAATGCAGAACAGACCCAGAACAATTCAGGGCTGCTGCAAAAATGGGGTTTCTCCCCTTCCCTCACCTCACAGTGCCATCCCTCCCCCTCTCTCTCACACTCTATCTGAAGTACGTAACATGTAAACTCCTTTGGTTCAAGTATTAAGGCATTTTAGATTCCTTTTTAAAGGATTTGCTAAACTTTACACGGTATTTTTACTTCAACTTACAGTGAAATATAAAGAATTTAAAAACACGTCAGGATAGAAGAAAAAAACATGCATTAACCACTGCAGTTTTTTTTTAAAAATGCACTTTAGTAACCAATTTTTTTTTCCCCAGCAAATGCAAATATATCAGCACAACACAGAATTAAGGGTCAAGGAAAATATTGTTGCTAAGAAGCTGGAGACACTGAAGATACTCAAGACTGATGGGCCAGAACCTCTTGCATCCATACCTGTGGCAAAGAAAAAAATTAATTCAGGATTAAATGAAAGCATAAGTAAGTGCTGTGCCACATTATTACTTTTCCTAGATGCTAAGCAAAAGTTACTGTAATTTTTTTTCTTAGAAGCAGTAGAGATGTATAAAAATAGAGTAAATATTTAAAAATAACAGAGATGCTGTGATCATGAATAGTTTTAGTGCTCTGGTGGTGTTTGGTCAAAGGTGGACTCGATGATCTTGGAGGTCTTTTCCAACCTTAATGATTCTGTGCATCCACTTTCAAGGTAATAGTTTTTATTTTGTTTAAAAAAAGGAGAAAAAGTAAAAAAAGGAACACTTTTAATACCAATCTCCATAGTAATTTACCAGTTCAGCAGAATGGAGTTTGCCATGTGTAAGGCCACCAAGACTTTAATTGCTTTCCTTTTTATTACCTTATTACCACACAGCATCTACGCATTAATTTTAAGCATTTTCCCCCCATCAACAAAGGAAGCAAAGCCAAGCTGGGACAAAACAAAGTGGTTCAACCTACTGGCTAGTCTGGGGATGAGGATCTGCTCGCTGCTGCTGCCATCTCCCCCCTCCGTGGTGGCTCTGACCTCGATGAAATAATCGTCCTTGAGCTGCAGCCACAGCTCGGCCGTGGTGGTGGCCGTGCTCAGCTCCTCCACCCTGCTCTGCCTGCTGGTCCTGTACAGAACCTGCAACACAGCACACCCTCAGCCCCTGCCCTGCCCCCAGCAAACAAGGCTTCAGCTTCTGGAAGCGTGGGATGAAAGGAAAGATCTGATTTTTGGTTAATATTCCAGGGCGGAATTGGAATAGGGAAGTAGGGAACATCAATCAAGTGCTCTCTTTTGAACATTGATTCAAAATGTTCAAAAATTTGAACACTTTGAGATGTTCAAAAACATTTTTTTGAATGTTTCTCGTTCAAAAAATTTTTTTTCATTAATTTTAAAACATTTGTTCACCTTTTATTCCAGATTTGATTTAAAATGGCACAACAGATTCTAATACATATTATGTATTTTTTTTTTTACAATATGAAATAATGGGTGGTGGGACACTGGAACAAGCTGTGAGCATGTACTTCTTGCCAATCAGATCTTCAGCCTCAATTTTTATTCAGAATGTATCATGTGGGATCCAGCTGTACAGAGCTTAGCAGGAGCATCCTCAGCTGTTCTTTTGCCCGCACTTTACATGACATTTTAAAACATTTCTACATTTGTGTGCTGATCAGATTTAGAGCAAGTGCAGCTGGGTAATTTCTGTCAGGGAATTGAGCATGGCCCACAGCAGGTAAGAGGAGAAAGTTTAAAAATATCACTTTAATATATGTGATAATATATAATAAATGTAATAAATACACCTGGCCAGCCATGGAAGCTACATCCATCAGGCTGTATGTTTTTTTTCTCTTTCAAAGTTTTATCCATTACACATTTAAAGTAAGAGTTATGGATGTGGTAAATGCTTAAATGTTCTCAGATCCAGGTGTGGGTGGGATCCCAAGAGCTGAGCAATGCCAGCACAGGCAGGAAAAGGGATTAGGGGACATTAATGGTGAGGCACTGTCAGAATACCATTTAAAATCCCTAAGAAGGAGACCTCAGTGAAATGTTTTAGGGGTGGGACTGTGCATGCAAACAGACAAGTGTTGGAATGCTGGATGCTGAGAATTTGAAACTTTCTGTGCTTAAAGGCACAGACCTACAAGAGAACATTGCATTTGACCTGAGGTCGTAGAACAGGCTTTTAAAATTGATTGATAGCACTGGGATTATGGGTGTGTAGTTGGTTAGAAGTCTGTAATATCACAGGGTGGAAAACTTAAGAGTTTGGGGTTTTAGAATATAGAAATAAATATGAAGCAAGATGGAGGTTTTAGGGTGGAGGCAGGTTGTGCTTTTTCACCTTCTTCTTTTTTCTCCATGGGTTTGGGTGATGTTTTGTGATTGGACAGGAAAGTCCACAGTGCAGGCTTTGAGGGATTAATTACTGGGTTAAAAGGGAAAATAATCTGTGTTCTTTCTTAAGTGGACAGTTTAGTTTTGCAAGACCCTGTAACAAGAGTCAGTTAGCCATTCTGTGCCTTGCTGATGAGAAAGCTGCTGAACTCACAGCAGTGAGGCTGTAACATAGATAAGGAATAAGAAACACCTGAGTCCAAACATGGAATTCTGTCTGAAATGCCTTCAATCCCCACCTCGAGAATGGACAGACAAGGAAATCCCAGCTCTGGGCTGCTCCCAGCTCTGTCCCCACTGACCTTGTACCCCGTGACCTCGGACTCGTTGTCCATGGCTCTGACCTCCTCCCAGCTCAGGACAACCCTGGAGTCGGTGACGTTCCACACCACGTTTCCTGGAGGTTGGCTGGGCGCTTCAAACACACAACAAAAGCAGGACTTTAATTTAATTGGCATTGGTGATTGATTCAGCAGCTCAGGTAATTGGCTGTCACTGCACTTGGGATGCAAAACCAACCCCAGTGCAGGCTCCTCTCTGTGCACGTTATGGTGCAGGGGCTAAACTCGAAAAACAAGGAAGGAAAAAGCCAGAATGGCACGTAAATGTTGTTTCTGAAGTTGAAATATCTGTTGCTGGTCCTTCATTCAATACAGCCAGACAGAAGCATGTGCCTTAGGACATGGGTGATTAATTACAAACTATTTTGTACAAACTATTTTATTACAAACTACAAATGGGTGATTAAGAACAAACGAATGATGGTAACAGGTAATTTCTACGTTTAGTACAGTGCCAACATTAAGAAAATTCTTCACAACAGATTTTCGGACAAATTTAGTCTTAGTGATTATTCAAATTTACCCACTATGTTGATTTACTTTAAGATGTTTGTGACGGAAAATATTTGCAGGGTTTTTTTTTGTCTGTTGGCTCTTCCAACTCGAGTTGTGGTTCTGAAGTGAGCCTGTGCCAAAAGTGGGCTTTGGCCACAGAAATCTGCAGGGATTTTTGGTTCATTAGCAACCCAAGGCTGTTATTTGCAAAGCAGCTGCATGCTTTGGGCTCTGCCCCTTCGTGCACCTTGCAGCTGCCAAGCTTTCAGGGAAGTACAAACCTCCTCAAATACCTCAGGTTGGTTTCCCAGAAAATGGGTCCTGCAGTGACACAAATCAATGATTAAAATCTTTTCTAAATGTGTTAAGGAAAACAATTTACTGCTGCTGTCACCTAGTGGAGGCAAATGCTGCTTAGGTGGACTGAGCTGTGCTTTGAGAGGAGAGGTTCCAGCATTAAGCACTCAGAGTGGTTTTGAACACTTGTATCCATGTGCTTATGGGTTTTTTTCCTTTTTCCCCCTTCCTCATTTCCATTCTCTCACACAGGAAGTTCCCTGCTTTCTTTCCATAAGCAGTCAGATCAAAATCCACCTGATTATACTAAAAAAAAAACCAGAAAAAAACCCTTGACACTGAAAAAAATATTTCAAAGTCAACCAACCACCCACAGCTATTTTTTTCACTATTTGTCTTGTTATGTGTACTGAGGAAGCTTTAACCTGATGTTCTAATAATAACCACTTCTTGTAAATGTAAGAGGAGATTGTTTCACTCCTGAGAATGAAGTGTTACAGCATGTATGAATCGTTTTCACACTGAGATATTACAGCTGAATTTCAAAGGAAATGAGTCATCCTTGAAATCCACAACAAAATATTAAGATGACAAGTGGAAAAAAAAAAAAAGAAGAGTAATTATCTATAAAAACTGTAAGCCTCTGTCTGTAGGGATTCAGAAATTCCATTTGCTGCAGACACCAAAATCTCCAGCAATCATCAGTGCTCAGAACTTCATTTGTGGCAGGTCCTGATCCATCGAGTCACGTCAGGACATGTCCAAGGAGCTGCAGGGATTTCTGAGCTGCTCAGGGGCTGAAAGCTGCTCCCAGGCAGGAACATTTTCCAGAATTAGGAGCTGATGGACAGAACATCGGGTTTTATTTTAAAACTTTCAAAATATGAAATAATTGTCACAACTTAGGCAAGTCTTCCCCACCCACTTGGCATTTTACATAGCAATATTTAAACTTCCACTTGTTATTCTGGGCTGTAAACATGCATATTGCAAATTTTAAAGCAAAAGTGTTTTAATTGTCAAAGGCTTACTTTCAATTTTGAAATCCACTGCCAGCAGAACTGAACTATTTGTGTTTGATATGGGAAAGAGTTTCTGAGATGTACCTGTGGGAGAATGCCAACCCTTCACAGTGAAAACCACACCAATCACAAATATTCAAATCAAATCACAAACTTGGATTAATTAAAAATTACACATTTGAATGAAAAATCACTTTTTTTTACTGCAGTAGCACGGAGAATTATTTCTCTCAGCAATTCAACTAATTTATCAAAATCTTCAAAGTGACATTACATGCTTTTGCTCTCCTTACTCACCAGAAAGATCCGTGGACATAATGTCATTAATTTTCCTTTTTAATTATTCCAAACAGCAGCATTTTGCCCAAGGGCCTGATCCAGATCCTGCTCACGGCACTGGGATCAGGGGCTTGTCCAGCTCTCAATCACACATCCCAAAAGCAGGGGCCACACTAAAAAAGGACTGAAAACCCCTGAGCTGACCAGCCTGGCACCACCTCTAGTGAGCAGCCACAAAGATGATTAATTAGAAAAAAATTTCCTTTTCCCCTGTCCTGTCCAGGCTGCAGGCAGTGAGTCGCTTCAGATCAGCCAGTTCATGGTAATTGTACATATAATATATTTAAACTCTGAGTTGGTTTAGTCCTCAGTGACAGACTGACACTCATTTTTACATAGAATAATTTCTGATAAACTAGCTTATTTCATAATATTAATGCTACAACTCTGTCTGCTCGGGGGATGTTAATGAATATTGCAGGGAATTTGACCCTTCAGACAGATTTAATTGTGTGTTCTTGTGCCTCTGACAGAAACACTTCGAGACTGATGACCCTGATTCTGAGCTGTATTACCACAGAGGAGCACACTAAAAATATTTCCACTTGTAGAAAAATTAGTGCAGCCTTTGATATTCTGCTCTCCAGCTTAATTTTGCCGTAGCAGCAGCAGAGTGGCCTCTTGTGCAATTTTTTCAAGGGGAAACAGTGGACATGAAGGATTGTTTTGCATGAACTCCATGAGGTTCACTGCATTTCAAAACCCATGCCCTAGAGAACTTATAAATATGTTACAGAACGCTGAAAAATTCAACAAGTCTCTTTTTTTTTTCCTTCTAAATAACAGAGATTTTTCTTTTCAATTTCTTCCAGTCATTAGCAGCATAACAAAGGTTCAGGGCAGAAATTACAGATCTTCCTTGGGCTCCACTGGCATGGTTGGGTTTTACCCACCCTGCTGAAGAAGAATGTGGAAGCTCTGTGCTTGGTGGAAATTTAGGTCACTGAGGCTGTGATTCCCAGGAATTCCACTGCTTTTTTTTTACCCTCCCAGACTGAAAGGCAGGATGTATTCCATTTGCCATCTGTATGGCAGTTGTCTTGTGTTAATTGGGCAGTTTTTCCTCATCTCTTCCACACCCAATCCTCTCTCAGGGCAGACATCTGCTGATAATGAGCTACTGAATGTCATTGCGTGGCTGATAAGAACTAGAAAATCCCACTGTGAGATGCTCTGCCCAGAGGGAGGAGCCAGGCATTCCTACCTGGATATAACCTGGCTTTTTGGGACACTGGCAGGGCTTTTCCTGCACTGGATTTCCCAGAGGAACAGCTGCCTCTTCCACTGCATCTTCAGAGGAAGACTGCGCCCTGTTCTACAGGATCCCTGCTCCAACAGAACCACACCTGACACTCCTGGAGGAATGCAGCCACAATTCCAACTGGGCTGTGGCCAACACCCTGTCCAACAGAGTGTCAGGTTGTATTCTGACTCTGTCAGTCTTGTTTTGGATCAATGCATCGTTTATTTTATCTTTTTATTTTCTTCCCTAATAAAGAACTGTTTTTCCTGCTCTCATATTTTTACCTGAGAGCCCCCCCTTGATTTCAAATTTTTAACAATTCAGAGGGAGGGCGTCTACATTTATTTTCCCCCCCCATTTCAGGTGAGGCTCCTGCCTTCCTTAGCAGACACCCATCTTTCCAAACCAAGACAGTGTTGCCACTCCATCCATGCCTCTGGCCACTCCAAAGTGGGGTACTCACGTGGCTTTTTGGTGGTGGCATTGACAGTGGCACTGAAGGGCCCTGCTCCAGCGCTGTTGTAGGCACGCACAGCTGTGTAATAAGCCAAGTTGCTCCTCAACCCCGTAATTTTTATTGATGTTTCATTCCCTGCTGCTTTTACTCTGTTTGAAGATTCTTCTTTTTGGCCTTTATTCCAGTACCTAACCTAGGAGATGAAAACCAAACCATTTAAATCTTTCATGGAAGGGGCTGCTCACCCACAGTGTTGTACTCGACTTTTTTTAAGTGCATTTTTTTTCCACTTCAGCTGAAAAAGGTAGAAACACATTAAAGTTTCAGAAATATGTTTACTGTGCAAAAAAACCAAAAAAACTCTTATCCATCTGCTTCTCACGCTTGCTGCTCTTTTCAGTGTGACTGCAGGAAAAAGGCAATTGAAATATTAGATCTTGCTTGAACTAAAGAATGACAAGA